>SSNS01000185.1:1160357-1327394 GCA_006937985.1 Aphyosemion australe
ATTATTATTATTATTATTATTATTATTATTATCATCATCACCAGCAGCACCATCATAACAGTTGCCGTAATGATATAAGAGTAATGTTATGTGTTAGTTTTATTTTGAAGGGCAGTTCAGCTGCTAGAAAAGGTTGCTGTTTCCGGTTCCAGGTCAGCGGCTGTTATGTTATGCTAAGAAAAGCCGCCCAGTTCTGAACTGTTCTGTGGATAAATTGAGAAGTTGTAAGCCGTGGGTTACGGCCGACAGTAGCCTGAATAAAAGACCCCTAAACGAGTGGCCTGAGAGAGTCAGAGTCGTTACGTTAATAGCTTTATTTATTTATTTCCCGTAGCGGATGCTAGCGAGCGGAACTCGGCGTCGTCCACCACAGAGAAAGGTTGCTCGTCTAACATGATGACTTTAATTACTTTTCAGGTTAGTTGCCCATTTTTCGGACGGTCACGCTCATACAGACGAGTGGTTAGTGCAGCTGTGTCTGACTGCTGCCGCTCCGACTCCGAGTGTCTTTTCATTTCTACAGGGAGACGTGAAAACTCACCTCACTCCCCCAGAGTTTGCTCTTTCAAAGTCCTATTAAATTCGCTGTGTTGATGCATTTTAAAGAGCTTCCCCCGCTCGTTTACATCACTCTCACAGATGGAGTAAAAGTTAGTTTTACATATTTGCCGCTGTGCGCATGCGGGCGAGGGAGGCGTGATGCTGCAGCTACACACAGGTTCTCTGTCGGCCGCAAAATATGAGTGACAGGTGATCGGCTGGTATGATCGGCTCTGAAAGGCTCTGAAAGGAGTTGCCGATCACGTGTTTTTTCACCAATATCGGCCGATTACGAGCAGTTACCGATCAATCGGTGCATCCCTACTATTTAAGCTACACTTAAGCTGAGTCCAAGTTGTCTCTAAGAGTCTGTAGAGTGTTAAATATTGCACATGGCCTCAGCCTGCAATAAAACAGTGGAACAATGATACTTTCTCATCTCCTACTTTTTATACTAATAATACAATGGCAATGTTGCGTGCATGAGAAAACAATATTGAAGAATTTATGGATTTGACGCTGTGATCGGTAATATCGGGATCGGCAGATACTGCTTTTGGTGATCGGTGATCGGTGATCGGCCCTCAAAATCCTGATCGGTGCATCTCTAGCGTGCGTGCGTGCGTGCGTGCGTGCATGCGTGCGTGCGTGTGTGTGTGTGTGCGTGTGTGTGTGTGGACCTCACTGTAGATGTTGTTTTTGTATTTTGGTTCCAGAGCAAACAAACATGTTTTATGAACATTTGTAAACAAATCTCTGACTCACTGTCTGCAACCAACACACGCCTGTTGTTGTATAGTGACGTCAGTCAGACTGGTGGGCAGTGGATCGAGGTCAGGTTACTGATGAGATAGTGCTATGGCGACATCTAGTGGTTCAAATCGAATCAACAGCTCACAAATGTTTTAACTTCTCAAACTGAAAAATATAAAATAAAGAAAGTTTTGTAACATATGAACACAAACTGGAAAGAGAAATCTAAATCAAATCAATATCTGGTGTGAACATCCTTTGCCTTCAAACCAGCATCAGTTCTAGGTACAGTTGAAGGAGCTGGGCTGGTGGGTTGTTCCAAACACGATGGAGAACTAACCACAGATCTTCTGAATGATGGCTGGATGTTTGGGGTCACTCATTTTGCATTTAGTAAATCGCTAAAAAAATTATTTTGAACAGTACTATCTATCTATCTATCTATCTATCTATCTATCTATCTATCTATCTATCTATCTATCTATCTATCTATCTATCTATCTATCTATCTATCTATATATATATATATATATATATATATATATATATATATATATATATATATATATATATATATAGAGAGAGAGAGAGAGAGAGAGAGAGAGAGAGAGAGAGAGAGAGAGAGTTTGATTCATTCAGTTCACACACAATTTTTTAAGTGAATAAAGGGGAAACAAATATTCAAATAGACGTTTTACTGACCACGATGTGCAAAACCACTTTCAGATATCAAACATCTGTTTGATGCCGAATCCTGAGCTGTAAATCCTTCAAGTGGTGCACGAGTATTCTTCTGTGTCTTTGAAACAACTCAGCTATGAATATGGTCTCCACACAACATCTGCATGTTGCTGTAGACATCAGCTGCTCTAGGAGAAAATAATTGTAATTCTTGTTTTAATGTCTTGTGGAATAAATTTAATGAATATGAATAAAATGAAGCTGCAGAAATTAGATATTTTTAACAATATTTCAAGTTTTTTAAGTGTTGGTTGAGTCACTTCTGTGATATCTACAGATCCTCATGTTGTTTCTGGTCTGTTATGGATTTTTGGTTCATGCACATAATCAACAGATGTGTACATACATTTCCAGAAGCTTCTCTGACATCAGATTCAACATTTCCTTAATAATGATAATAATCTCCAAATCTATATTTCTAAATGTAAATCTTTTGTCTCAGTGTTCTGTGGATGACTGCAGGTCTGAGTTTGCTTGAAGTTAAAGAAAAACTGCTGAAACAAAACTTAGATAAGGATTTTCGTTTATTTTGATCAAGAGACACAGAATAAAGACAAAAGAAGAAAATGTTTTTTTTAATAATTACAGAATCTCACAGAGAACTGAAGTCCAGGATGAAGAAAATTAACAGAAACCACATCAAACCAGCAAAAAGGAAAAACAAAAGTAAGTGCTTTACTTTGGGGAATACGTTCCTCTGAGCTGAAAGTGTACAAACATCCACACTGAGGCAATCGAAGCCTCACTGAGAGAGGAGAAGCACCTGCTGTCATAGCAACCAGCTGACGTGCCACCTGTACAGGTGTGATGGAGAGAGATTTTGAGGTATTTCAAATACACCACAGGAGGAAAGGAGATGTGAACAGAACCCCGGAGGATCTCCATAATGCCCGTGCATTGCCCAGACAGGATGGGCCTGCTGTCTCAACAATATATTAATAGTTACTGTAAATGTGTGATTTATATTTATATATACTGTTTTTACTTATGAAAGCTTTTCCAAAATACATAGAAACATCTATGTAGGAAAACAGACTGTACAAAAAGCAAGAATAACTCTGTATAAACATTAAACTTCCATATATTAATATATCGTCTGTGTGGTTTTAGTCTAAAGAGATCTGAGGTGATTTCACAGTTTAATACAAACTGTTTAAAATCTACATTCATGCAGCCAGCAGAGGGGCACACACAGGTCAGAACCTCATCTGGTTCCACTTCACTGTGAGCAGAACTTCAAACGTCTCATCAACAATTCTGCTGCTGAGTTTTATTTAAAAAACTAAAAAAGTGACTCATCGTAGTTTTCTTTGAAACAGCGACTCGGCAGAAACAGAATCAGATGTTACAGGAAACATGAACAGGTTTCCTGACTCTGGTTCTCATCAGTTTGGGTTAGGGTTACACAAGACTGGTTGGTCACTCGTGGATAGCTAACCAACGCCAACCAAAAATCTCACAATTAATTCAGCATCTAACCGCATCCGTAGCATCCGTTTGGACCCAAAGCTCTGCTCTGTCAGGACAGATTCCTGCTGCTGCAGCTTCAGATTTGTTCATTTTATTAGACCAAGAGGTGTCACCGTCTCTGTTAAACCTTTGCAACACTGTTGTCACGTGACAGTGAACATAAGGTCATGTGACATGTCATCACTGATCCTCAGATTTGTCTGTATACATCACTCTGAATATTTGTTCTGCTCTGACAGCAGAATGACTGAGTTCAGGTTTAAATCTGTAAAAAAAATGTAAAAAGAAACAAGCTTAGCTGGAAGTCCTGAAAAATGTTCAGTCCTACACAATGTGGTGTCAACGTGAGCACCAGGATTAGCAAATAAAAAAAGATGCTGCATGTTTAAGAGGTGGAAAGGTTAAAGGGTGAATGCTAAAAAATGTTTTAATTCTGCTTCCTGCAGTCATGACATCATACTCTAGTTGGTCCAAACAGCAGCTACAGATGTGTGAAGGTTACAGCTCCGTAAGGAGGAGATGGCTGTGTTTAGCTCATTATTATTTTATTACTAATGAAGTTTAAACAGTGATCCTTAAAAAACATCATTCCTGGCATTTTGCTTTTACAGAACTACAACCAGCACCAGGATTTTCATTAAAAAAATGTCAGCACTTAGATTGCACCAATGTTCAGTCCTCATACATGCAGGACATTTGTTTGCAGAGTTTTATTTTCATGGCAGTATTCAGAACTTGGTACAATTTCTGGTGTTTTTTTTCTTTCTTTCTCGAATCATGAAAAATATCTAAACACCACATCATTTAAATCAGGCCATCATGTCTTTTCTATTGTAACCTTCATAACTGTTTCTGTACACACACACACACACACACACACACACACACACACACACACACACACACACACAGAAACGGACAGCTTACTTCAGAACGTTTAGCAGATAGTCAAAGAGACAGTACACATTTATCAATCTGATCTGCTTTCTGAATTCACCTTACTAGCAAGACTGCAGAGCAGCAAACTGTTCCGTGTGCGAGTGTGAGTGTGTGTGTGTGTGTGTGTGTGTGTGTGTGAGGTGAAAGGTCATCCACCCTGATTGTGTGTATAGTGTTTTATTTTCTGCCGGTGATGGCCCTCGGCCATCAGGAGGCTGTAATTTTTTTTGAGAAGTTTTTAAAGTGTTTAAAGTTTTATATGTTTACAGAGACAGTTATGATTGATTCAAAGCTAATCTGTAATTTGTCGACATTTGGAGGCATTTTAAACAAAGAAAACAACATTTGAGGTAAGCAGAAAAAACATTTTGGTGATTCAGGGCACTTGATATCAGTCTGTCAGCTGTGACTTTTTTTTGTCTTTCATATATAATGTCAACCTTCTGTCAACATCAAACATTGCTGAGGACTTTAAAAAAGGCTTACCATCTTTAAAAGGAGGCAGGGCACAATCATACAATCACCAGAGGCAGGCATCTACATTTAAACAGGTGCACAGTGAGAGAACACCTGCGAGGGGCGGAGTCTGTGGCAGAGACTGAGATACTGATTGTTCTAAAGTGCTGGGACATGATGATGATGATGATGATGATAATGATGGTGATAAGAAGGCAGAGTAGGGGTCAGAATATGAAGGGAGGCATCAAGTGTCAGGCAGAGGAGTCCGTGTGAAGAGTTTGGACCTATGGGGCTCTTTGTGTATGTGTGTGTGCTCATGTGTGTGTGTGTGTGTGTGTGTGTGTGTGTGTGTGTGTGTGTGTGTGTGTGTGTGTGTGTGTGTGTGTGTGTGTGTGCGTGAGTGTGTGCGTGTGCGGTCTCCCTCACAGCGGCCCGTGCTGTGCCTCATACTTGGAGAGGATGTTTTTGGTACGTCCAAGTTCTTTCCTCAGGTCGGCCACTTCCTGCCTCAGAGCTGAGTTCTCTTTCTCCAGGAAGCCAGCTCGAATAGCAATCTGGTTCTCTTTGAGCCGACGGGCGTCACGGGACCGCTTGGCTGCCATGTTGTTCTTCCTGCGCCGGGCCCAGTATTTGTCATCCTGCTCAAGAGAAAACATTTACAAAAGAAGGAGGATTACTTAAATACAAGACAAAATTAGGCATGTGGAGTACCACATGGCATCTGATTAGGACCACTTATGTTTTCATTCCCATCAATACTACTAAGCCTTTTCGGTGATGGCACCAATCCAGTGGAGTGGGTTGCCACTAGCCGTCAAGCAGTCAATGCTTCAGGTGTTCAAGAGTCACCCGAAGACTCACTTTGATTCAACATTTTGCTAACAGCACCAACAGCATTGGGTTTTTTTCTGTTGTGTCACACTGTGACTTTAGTCACTGGCATTTATTAGTACTCAAACTCTCTAGTTAGTATCAAAAAGTAAATAATTATATGTACTTGTAATTGTACTTATTTTGAACAATGTGGTATAAATGCATCCTTCATTAAATATATCCTTGATCCTGTGATAAACAACAACACATACTACCCAAGTTTACGTTTTTGTTCACTGAACCTTTAGTCTCTGAGGTTGGACAGCCCTGAGGCTGCAGACCAACGTGTTTGAGCTGCATTTCTGAATTTAAATTATGAACTCAACGTGTGAGGCAGAAGTTTGAGAAGTATAACAATGAGTGTTAATTCATCTGTAGTCATTCACTTTTCTTAAAGAACTCAAAGCTGACTGCACAGCAAGGCAGATGGAGAGATCACCAGGATCACCTCTGCCTCATTCACTCTCAGGTAAGCCTCTTAACCAGGAGGCCCCGACCCTGGAGAAGCTGCCAACCAATGAGAGAGGACACGCTACTGACAGCCTGTGTGATGCTGTGACATGGTAATCAGGTCTGAGGGATGAGACTTTAGATCAGTGAGATGACATCTGGATGGAAACAACAGGAGTCCAACCTGCAGATGTTCTTCTATGAAGATTGAAAACATTTTTACTTCAAACTTGGAGCTTCAGCAGAAATACAATCATTCTTTATTCACACACCCAACTCTAGAGATGATGAGTCTGATTTTTAAACACAGATGACAAAGCCAGTTTGGTGTTAAAGGAGCTTTTATCAGTTAAAACATTCAGCCAGAGTGCTCCCCTGTGAGAATGTATACATTTGCAATTTGACCTGATGTCTCTAATCACTGAGAAGATTTGACCTTAGTTTGGATCAGCAGCATTTTTGTCATCTTCAGCTGTTTGTCAGGAGAAGGGAAACTAAATGATCTGGGTTTTCAGCATCATAATCCAGATGCAACCAGAGACGTTTCAAAATCCAAACTCACAGAGAATTGAGAACAGACTATCGTGATCTCAGCCAGGACAAAACCAAAACCAGACATTTCAGTTCCTTTTAAAGAAGAGACTGAAAGACCAGCTCCAAATTACCTTCAGATCTTCAGGGATGAAAACCTTCCGAGCTTTCTTGATCATTGGCTGGGGCTTCAGCTCCTCAGCAGAGAACTTGCGCTTGCGTGGATCAAAGATCTCCTGACCCGGCACACTGGACAGAGCCAGGTCTGCTGGGTCAGGCTCGTAGCTGATCGGAACGTGGATGGAGTCTGGATCTATTGGGCTGGGAGTGTTCCTGGAGCTCGGGAGGCCTGTAAAAGAACAGAAATCAGAGTTACGGATGTTTTTTTTATTATTATGTTTTTTCATTTTGGTTTCCTTTATTGTTTTAGTAATTTTCTCTGTTTAGGATTCGGAACTTTTTGAAAAACCTTTTGAAAGTAAATGTTAAAATGGTTACTTGGATTAAAAAAAAAATAAAACTCATGTTTTCTAAATGAAAGTAAAAAAAGGTTTCACACAAATAGTTTTTTTTTGTTGCTGTATTTCAGAAATCCTGATTTTATTACCTTTAACGTAACTAAAGTTTGTAAATAAAAATATATGGTGTTGCTTTATTGGCTAGAAGTCCAGTTTAAAAGATTAAATGTGGCCTTTTTTGCTTCTTTTCTGTCACGAGGACCCTGAAACGTGACAACGAAATGAATCTGAAACACGGAGAAGCCTCACTTAAGTCAGGAGGAAGGTGATGAAGAGGAGGAGGAGCAGTTCCTGGAAGAGGCTACGAGAGACCACAGCCAGACACTGATCTCTGTCTCACATGTTTAGCATCTTCAGTTCGTCACCCTGGTTCTGCAGGAACCCGAACCAAACAAAGTCGTGTTAGAACCTTGACGTCTCAAGACGTCCTGCTGTGATGTGTCGCATCAGAAATAGAGAGTTGAAGGTACTGAAACTTCAGTGATGGATCTGTGATGGCTTACAGGATGAAACAGGTGTGACAGGAAATTCTGATCCTGTGACAGAGATCATTGCTGGTTTGAGCTGCAGGTGGAGGAGCAGGTGGGAGCATGACGAGTCAAACGTGGAGCTGACAGACAGCAGGACACGTGTGTGTCGGTGTGTAACGTGAGCAGTTTTTATCCGCGTGAGCTGCTCAGATGGAGTTCCTGATGTTTCTATGGAAACCGGAGAACCCGTCTGCTCTGATGGGACTGATGTGATTGTCTGATACAGGGGGTTGACTTTTTGTTTACATGGAGACTAAATGAGTTCACAGAATAAAAGAGTCCTGTGGATGTAGAAAGCAATCTGAACTCAAGAGTCCCTTAAAAATATCCGTTTTAAAAGCTTAAGGGTCTTATAATTTTCCATTGTTTTTAACAGTTTTTTTCTTATTGCTTACTTGAAGAGATAAAGTTAATGTTTATTTATGAAATTTAATTATTCAGACATTTAGCTTTGTGGAGTTTGGGGTGATGAACAAAGTCACAATAGCACCGTGACTTACTCTTTGGCTCAGTTACTGATTTTTGACCCAATCTGTTGGCTTTAAAAATTATTTATTGATGTTTTGAATTTTGTCTGAGGAATAAATCTCACATAGAACTGAAGACGTTAAAGTTACAGAAAAGCAGCAGGAAGCTCGATCAGACACACTGATGCATTCAGGTGTCGTCAGAATCAGGTGTTTTTAAACTAATTGCCTGTTTTTATTTCAAGGTCATTTTTATCTTTCATCAGATCCTAAAACAAGTTTCAATGGGGGAAACGAAACCTAATAAATCACTTGGTTACTTTGAGAAAACAGCAACCTTTGACCTCTGAACTCCACCTGCCTCTGGAATGAACTATTCCACACCTACTTCTTGAAATCACTACCTGTTCAACCTCCTGTTCCTGCCTGATCAGCTCATCGCTCACTGAACCATGTGGGAATACAAAAATGCCAGATTACACTGTAGATTACGTTTCTATATTTAGACCACAGAGCTGCAGATTATTACTGCTTGTTTGGACCTGATGTTCTGAAACTCCTGGTAGAAAAATGGATTGGATCACTGATGGATCCGATCATGTAGTTCCAACAGCTGTTTTACCTTTCAGTTAAATTCTAACTAATTTTATATTTCAAATCCTTCACAATATTTTAGATATTTTACAAAAAATTCTCGCAAGAAACCTTTTTTATCAAACTGTGCACAGTTACCATAGTTACAGATGATAAGCTGGTCTTATTTGGAGACTAAGTGGCTGTAGTTATTTGTTTTGCTTCTATGTGTCGCTACATCCACTGGATGTTTGAATAGAGTTTTACAGAAAGGAGTAAGTCTGCTCTGAAACAACCTTCATTAATGAAATAATAGTAAAGCAGTTCTGGAAGCTGCAGGGAAAGTTCAGAAAACTTTGCTGTTTCCACCCAACAGCACACGTTCAGCAGGAGAAGATCCGCTGGAGATCTGCTCTCACAGCTGGAAACATCACAGACCGATGAGTCTGGTTACAGCAGAGATGAGCAAAACAAATAACTATTTTGGTTTTAGAGGGATTTGTACAAAACTAAACTAAACTGATCAGTTTGATGAAAACAACTAAAAGTATTTCTGAACATTAAATTTTTTTGGTGACCCACCAATTCATTATTATTTTAATTAAAGTCAAACTAAACCCAAACCCGGAACCTTCACCTGCATTGATCTTTCTCTGATTCAGACCAACCACAGGAGCGACTATCTAAAAATTTTTAATATTTTATTGATTAAAGCTCAAATCAAAGCCAGTGAAGTTTTTGTATTTTTGATAAAAAAGAATAATCTTTTTCTGAAAATCACTTAGCTATCTAAGCTCGGAAGGTTTCAGAGAAACTGTCAACTTTTTAAATCAGAGATTTTTCTGGAATCGTCAAAAAAAGATAAAGAGGAGATTTAAAAAACAATCTGCTGCTGATCTTCAGCTTCAAAGCTAAATCAAAAAACTCTGCAACGAGCTGGGTCGAGTCCATTCCCCCATCGCATTAGTGCGTGCATGTGTGTGTGTGTGTGTGTGTGTGTGTGTGTGTGTGTGTGTGTGTGTGTGTGTGTGTGTGTGTAACTTATTAGTTGAATGTAAACATAACGTGGACGTGAGCGCTGCCGCCCCCTGGCCTACTTCTACAGAGAACACTATGTTCTTAAAGCACTGATCTCATGTGGGGAGGGAGGTCACACTTTCCCTCACACACACTCTCTCACACACACATACACACACACACACACATGGTAGGTCACATGTCTCTTCATGCTCTCAGTACAGTTTTTTTCCAGAAACTGATCAAAGAGTTAAAGAGAGTAAGTTCTCATCTTTACACGTGTAAAGTGAACACACACTCAATGGAGTGTAGACACACACACACACATACACACACATACACACACACAAACACACGCACATACACATGCACACTCTGTTATCACCTGACCATTCCCACCTACACTCTCGTCTGAACTTTAAACTTTTTGTTGATCAGAGTAAACATTTAGTGAGCTACAAGGGCCACATGGCTTCAGAGGCCACAGAGCTTCAGAGGTGACAGAGCTACAGGGGCCACAGAGCTACAGAGGCCACAGAGCTACAGGGGCCACAGAGCTTCAGAGGTGACAGAGCTACAGGGGCCACAGAGCTACAGGGGCCACAGAGCTACAGGGGCCACAGAGCTACAGAGGCCACAGAGCTACAGGGGCCACAGAGCTACAGAGGCCACAGAGCTACAAGGGCCACAGAGCTACAGAGGCCACAGAGCTTCAGAGGCCACAGAGCTACAGAGGTGACAGAGCTACAGAGGCTACAGAGCTACAGAGGCCACAGAGCTACAGAGGCTACAGAGCTACAGAGGCTACAGAGCTACAGAGGCTACAGAGCTACAGAGGTGACAGAGCTACAGAGGCTACAGAGCTACAGAGGTGACAGAGCTACAGAGGCTACAGAGCTACAGAGGTGACAGAGCTACAGAGGCCACAGAGCTACAGAGGCTACAGAGCTACAGAGGCTACAGAGCTACAGAGGTGACAGAGCTACAGGGGCCACAGAGCTACAGAGGTGACAGAGCTACAGGGGCCACAGAGCTACAGAGACCACATAGCGCAGGGGCCACAGAGCTACAGAGGCCACAGAGCTACAGAGGCCACAGAGCTACAGGGGCCACAGAGTTACAGGGGCCACAGAGCTACAGGGGCCACAGAGTTACAGGGGCCACATAGCTACAGGGGCCACAGAGCTACAGAGGCCACATAGCGCAGGGGCCACAGAGCTACAGAGGCCACAGAGCTACAGAGGCCACAGAGCTACAGGGGCCACAGAGCTACAGGGGCCACAGAGCTACAGGGGCCACAGAGTTACAGGGGCTACAGAGCTACAGAGGTTTCATGTATAAGACATTATTTGCATGAGTGTACTTGCAGGACTTGAACTGAATGAAATAATAAACTTGTTTTCTTGTTTCTGACAAATTCTTTCTGAAGAAATAGAGACAGTTTATGAAGAACACCAAAGGTGATTTCAAAACAAGTAAAAAGTATATGAATAAAGCCAGCAGCCATGACTGACTGAATGTTACCTGCCCTCGCCGGGCTGCTGTGCATGCAGTTTGGAGAGATGACTGTAGTGTGAACTGAGGTGGAGGTGTGGTTACTGAGGTCCATCACAGTTCGTGCTGGTGTGGGCAGGGCTGGGGGTATGATGGGCGACTGGCGGGACTGGGCATTTGTCTGGTGCTGGTCAACATGATGCTGAGAGGGGCTGGATGGGATGCCGTTTTCGGACAGGAACTCCTCCAGGTCCATATACTCGAGCTGAAACGTGTCTCCGTCATAGGGGAGGGTTTTGTCCCAAAGTGTTGGTCCCAGAAACGCTGACTGAGGGGCGCTGCGTTCCTCCTCCAGGTTCTTCTCTTTCTCCTGCTCCTTGCTAAATGCTGCAGAGGAAGATAAAAAGGAAGTTTTAATCAGAACAGAATCAAAAACCTTCTCATGCAGGTTAAGATGCTAACTGGTCTTTATTCCTTTATTTAGGTTTGCACAATCAATTACTTTGAGCTATATTTTTAGTTTTTACATCCCATGCACAATAAAATTGCACAAATCACTGTGCACACCTCTTTTACCCTGACTGTCTTTTACTTGTAACTTTACTTTCCTGTTTGCATTTTGCACCTATGACCTCAACTGTCCCTTTTTTGCATCATTCCAGTAATTTTTGGCTTGTTTTTTGTTTGCACATATTTTTACATTTTGTTACATTTGACATGTCAAGGTTTATATATATATATATATTTTTTTTTTTTTTATTTCAGTCAGCTCAACTACAAAACGAGCCTCTGTGTCTTTGTCCTTCCACTGTATCTTTTTTTATTTCTAAAACATAATGCTTTTGTTTTTTGACGCACTTTAGCTCAGCGGCTCAGTGCTGCCTCACAGTGGGCTCCCAGGAGACAGCCAATCAGAGATCAGAGCTAAAACTGGGGTTTAGAAGGGATCACATGGGCCTGTAAAGCCCCAACACAACAAAACAGCTATTGTTTGAACTTTGAATCATTCAAAGATAATTTACAAACTCTCAAAGAAGAAGAGAGTAACAAATGAACATCATAGGTTTCCTTTAAATAACCTCTAATCAACAAGTGAACAGCTGATGTTTTTCACCTCCTAGCAGAGACATCTGGCACGTACACACGTCTCTTTTATAGGATCAGTACTGTTTACTACTGATACAGATAAAACGAGTCTTTTCTCATATCGGAAAATCAAACAAAATCAGTTACACTTAATCAAGATTATCAAACTTCCTTTTGTGTCAGTACATTTCTATTGGCTTCATGTTTGACTTCACTCAGCTAAAATAAAAATACTGTCAGGAAAAATATTAGTTTTGCAATGATTAGGCTATAAGCAGAAGTGATGTGCATCTTCAGCAAAATAATCATTTTAGTATTCAACAATCTCCCCAACTTATAAAATCATGTTATTTATGAGAGATTTGGATAAATTATTTAGATTGAAATTAATACAAGAATAAGAGCCTATCATTTTACAAAAACAGTCCAATATTTCGTTTACTGTCACCATAAGTAAATTAGGAAAAGATGCATTTTTGACATTTCATAAAAATGTGTAAATTAGACCAACTCTTCAGTTGTTATTTTGTTAATATTTTATTAAAAAACTTCTGGGTGAAGTTCCTTTAAGAGGGGCAGGGCTGGCTACAGAATTTTTATCTTTTGATTTTTTTTTTATAGATGGAAATGAATCAAAACTGTTTCATCTTGATAAGGCAGGTTTTTCAGGAGAGCAGCCTGAATCTGATTGTTATTGTAACTCTTAGGAAATTAGTCAGAAACCAACTGATGGTCCAGTGAGTCAGGAAGTTTGCTCCAGACAAATGCATTTACAGTAAATAGAGTCTGACATTTAGATCTAGAGAACTGAGGAGCTTCTTCACCTTCATGATGGAGCGGCAGCTTCATCGGGTTCTCCAGCAGGGACTTGAGCACTCCATGCGGGCTCGGGGGGAGAAAGGTCGGGTTCAGCTGGATGGGGTGTCGGGACATCTTCTCCATCACGCCTCCTTGCATCAGGATCCGAGCAGAAAATGAGCCCTGAAGGGAAGAAGCGACGGCAGGTAGAGAGAGGACAGAGTCCTGCTGGTGTCTGAGCTCAGAACCTCAGAGGAAATAACAGGAGCTGCGTGCGGAGCCAGAACTGGCTGCGGGAGGCGGACAGACCGAGTCCCGATCCCAGGCGTGAGAATGGACTGCTGACGTCAGACCGAGGCAGGCACCCGCCTCTCTACACCCCCCACCCACCTACACGTGCGTGTGTACGCGCGCACGCACACAATTCAGGTGGTCACATCATGGACTCGCCGTTCTCACTTTATGGAAGGGTAATAAAGGGCTGGATTTTATAAAGTATATATATTTACACAGTCAACAGCGTTTAAAGAACTCACAGTATTTATTGTTTGATGAAATATATTAATAATATTATTAATCAGCTCTGACCTGCTGCTGGACCTCTGTAGGTCTGTAGATGTTCTGCCCATCAGCAGCAGTTCCTTCATGTCACCGTTTTCAATTTGGTCCAGAAAATCTCACAAATGCTGAATCACACTGAGATCTGGAAAGTTTAGAATCAAACTGGTTCTTGTTTTCCTCAAATGATTTACTGAGCTGCAGAATCAGAGAATATGCTTGTCTTTAGCAATAGCATCATTCTGCAGGACATATGCAGTTGGTATCATCCTGCTAAAAGAAGTAACACTAAGTGAAAAGGTCAAAGGTAAAACACATTTTCCCAGGAGAACTTTGTTCAAAGCCTCGCCCTGCCTCAGTGGTTGATTTTGTTACCATAAGGGCAGGCAGGTGAGGTAGTGCCTCCCTTGTCACTATTTAAAATTCTTACAACAATAACAGAAAATGTATTAGTCCACTTGACTGGTCCGTTAGTTTTCTTTTGGATTTTAAGTTTTCATGGTCAAAATTGCTGAATTAACACACTTCATCTTCAAAAACACGGCAGAAGGGTGAGGTGAGGCAGAGATTAGCTGTGCCTCACACTGATGTTGCTGTGCTACACACACATGCCCACTGCTGTCTGTCTTTATATCAACAGCATACATGTTTGATTACACATGTATACATGGTGACATTCCACAGTCTAATACATTTAATGAATGTGTGACATATTTAGTCTGATCAAGCATGAATGTGTAGCGAAAATATTCTGGGTGAGGCAAAAAAGTACTGTCCTGCACTGATAGGGGGCAGTGCTGAGCCCCATGGACACAATCTAACCAGTACATGATGATGCATGCTTTTCAGTCAGAACAGGAGATATTAGAGAACCATTTTTACAAGAGTGATTGATGTTAGTGGAGGACTTCATATACAAATAAAGGTCAGGTCATACATCTTCAATAAAAAAAACAGATCAGCCCCCCAAAAAACAAGATACATTTTGAAAAGTCAAACTTGACCATATATTAAATATTCTTATGTATTATTGAAGTTTCCAACCAACAATGTTTAATTGAAGGCCAAAATTAAGATACAAGCTTCTATTTATGGTCCAGATGTACATCTGACCTCAGAGGAGTCTGTGCCATCATTCATGAACCTCACCTCACGCCACTAATGAACCTGGTGCCGTGTCTACACTAGAGATGTTTTATTTTATCTGACTGTTGGTGGTAATGTTTCCTATCTAGATAATAAGAGCCAGTGAACCTATGAAATTTAAAAGTAAAAAAAAAAATGAAATCACCAAGATAATTAATGTCGTCATCTTTTGGGGAGGAGTTTTAGCAAAGTTGTGATGTTTGTGGAACTAATGGGTGCTGAAATTAGTACTTTTGTTTATTAAAATGAAATTTGACATTAAGAGTTTTTGGCTTCACTCATGCTTTTAATTTTGCTCATCACAGTCTGGGGCTGCAAAGAGGAATGCTGGGTCACATGAGTGGGCCGGATTGACCTACTTTCATCCAATCAGAGTCCTCCTCTCTTCCCCCTCCCTCCCCTCTGCAGCCCAGTCACATTGAATCTCATGTGCTCCAGCGGGAGTACCACAAGGAGAGGGAAGAGGCAGAGAAGGAAAGTTAACCACATTTTAGAGGGAAAAAGTAAAATAAATTCAATAAATAAGATATTAAAGAAAATCTAGGAAAAGAGATAGAAAAAACAAGATGGCATAAAATTAAAGTGAAACAAAATTGAGAGGAGGGAAGGGAGGAGCCCATTAAAATAATTATTAAGCAGAGGAAGGGTAGAAAATGTATGAAACAGATGAAAAGTAGAAAGAAAAGGAGGAAAACTGTAAATAAGGAAGACGAGCAGCAGCAAGTGAACCAAACAGAAAATAAAACAGAAAAAAAGGACAAAAAGTAACATGAAACAGAAGTTTGAGTACAACAAACCAACTAGGACAAAGGGACAAAACTAAACTGAAGCATTTTTATAAAAAAATTCAGAGTCTGAACTTAATTAATTCAAGACTCCATCCAAGCCTTACCTGAACCTTGGTACGTGATCATCACACCTGCACTGACTCTCAGATTATTATAAACATCTTAATACCTTTTCTCACCTGCCCTCAGCTGTATTCTTTGGTCTGATTTTAAAACTTTTTGATTTGAAGAATGATTGTAGGAGAAACATGTCAAAATCTTCAGACAAACAGAGACCCTAACCCTAACCCTAACCCTAACCCTAACCCTGGACCAGACTGACATTTGGCTCTGATTTGACTTTGCATCAATTACTTTTGAAACAAACACAAAAGTCATAAATAGTTTGTTCAATATTTTATCACATTGTCATAAATGTATCAAATGAAGTAACATATTACAACTGTATTTAGATTATTAGAAAAATTCCATAAATACAGTCCATAATATTTCCCAGTGAACCTTGACACATTACAGAAACTAAACATTTGACTCACTTTCCACAGATAAAAAACAACTTGATTCCTGTTTAAACCTGAGCTGAGGTGATGAAGAGGCAGCGTCCCTGTCGAAGGCCTGTTAGCCGCTCTCATTAAAATCTCCATAGCAACACCAGCAGCTGAAGCCCTGTGATGTTGTGACAACCTTTGTGGGTGAAAGTAGGGCAGCAGTGACTGGGCCAGACCCAGCTCTGACTCATCCCATTAACACACTCGCCCTTTCACCTGCAGAGAGCTGCTGGAAAACCCTAATTTCTGTCATCTAAATGTATTTGATCGATCAAAATCAGCTGAAACTATTCAGCAACTTTACAGTTTGGTTCATGGAAACACGTTTTAGCTTTCTGAACAACCACTGATTTACAAACCAAACATAACAAAGGACGTTTTTCTTCCTAAAGTACCAAACTGTGTGTTTACAATGATGTATTTGGGCCACTAAGAAAAAAACATGTTCAGAACACCCGTTTAACTGGTGGTTCAACTGTTTGTTTATTCTATTCTATTCTATTCTATTCTATTCTATTCTATTCTATTCTATTCTATTCTATTATTCTATTCTATTCTACTCCTGCAGCAGCGTCCTCAGAGTTCAGAACACCTTTCTATCTTCACAAAAGCTTCAGAGGTTTGTTGTGTTGAAGCACAAGATTGAGATAATCTGGAAATATTCTGAATTTTTGCTCAACATCTCAACTTTAATCTTGACAATTCCCAAAGGTTTTTCTTTCTCTCTGGCCGTAAAATGCAGTTGTAGTCCTATGGACAGACTCAAACAACTTCATTTTAAGAGAAAGAAATGTATTAAAGGTCTTAATTGAATCATAAAAAGTGCAGATTCCTGCAGCTGCAAACATTCGATCAGCACAGCACTATCTGAGTTGTCCCAGTAGGACCCCTGTGACACTATTATATGATATCTGAAGTATCTGCAGGCAGTTTTCTGGAGTTGGATCCCAGAGTTTTACAACAGAATTTAAGCAAAACCATTTGCATCCCATATGTGTGCACTAAAATTTAAATATCTCATTTTGGTGCAACTTTGTTGAGTTTCTGTCATCACTGTCATCGTTTTGTGTCACATTTTCATCTCTTTCCTGCCTTTCTTGTTATAATTTCAGTTTTCTTTAAAATTGGGGTGTTGAAAATAAACTAAACCCTTAAAGATCTGTTTCACTTTCAACCTAAAAAACATTTCTCTGAGTGGATGTCTTGCAGTTTATTGCAACCATTTAAGATTCCAATATTTAATGCGTCCAGCTTTCTGATGAGGAAACTGGACTTTTCTGAATCTGTTTGCAGCTTGATCCATGCTGAAGAGCTAATTCAGACTTGATCCTGCAGCAGCTCGGTTACACTGCCGTTCTTGTTTTGTGGGTCAGATTTTATTGGTACACTATAAACAACAACATAATCATGTAATCTCACTCAGAGACGTGCTCTTTCACCACAGAAGGCCTGAATGAAGGAGTTACACAACCAAAGCTGGCTGGAATGAGCTCAGTCAGAGCACCAACCTTCTCTAGAGACTCAGCATGATGGAGCTCAGGTCCATTTATGACCCGCCTGGATCAAAACTTCTAATCAGACTTTTTTGCATAATGAATTTAAAGTAGAAATATTGAGTCAGTTTCCTGTGACTCTCATCATTGTGTCCGTTAGGTCAATCACTGTGAAGTATTTAGTTCAACCTTTCTCATCTGAGTTGTTCCTGAACGCTGCAGAGATTTCTGAACTTGTGTTACACCATGGGGAATGTGGTTGTAAATGCTCACAACTGTGAAATAAATACATATATATATTCAAATAAAAAGTCATTGTATGAACATTATAAACTTATGGAGTCAACCTTATTCAAGTTATCCACCACAGCTGGTCAATATTAGCAAACCTACTCCTAACTTTCTGCACCTGGAAAACAAATTAGCTTAAACATTTTTGTCACAACCATAACAACACACAATATAGCTATGAATATATTGTGGGGATTAAAAAAACAAATTAATAAAGTGGTTCTCTCGAATTTGTCTAAAAACCTCCGCCAATAACATGACTCGGATTAAAAAGCAATATTGGACCAAACCGCCACACTTCCACACTTTCCTGGGTCCTCCACCCACTACACACTCACGTATTTAGCAACAGAGCACCACTGGTGTGAGAGGTTCTCTGCTCAATAATATCAGAGAAGGAAAAACAGCCGGCTGCTACCACTTCAACTTTAGGACAAACTACCAGAGACTCTCTGGTAGTTTGTCCTAACTTTATTTTAATAACATTAAAATAACATTATTTTATGTTATTTTAAAATAATATAATATCTTTTTAGAATGCATTAATGGGGCTATTGGGGGCCCCTGGTGGTGTGGGGGCCCTAAGCAGCTGCTTAACTGGAGTATGCCATGGGCCGGCTCTGCCAGAGTCCCAAAAAGAAAAACACAATTTGAAGTCACAGATAATAAAAGACGTTTGGACCTAGAAAACAGCAACATGTGTTTAGCACTTTTTCGTTTCCTATGGAAATGCTGGTTCCAGTTCCGGCGGATGGGGCCCAGGGCTGATAGCCAATGGGAGGGGTGAGTGTTCCGTGACCATGTTTGCGATAGCTGCGATTTGCTATAGCAGCTTTAAGCTGATGTTGTTCCTGTTGCTTCTGTTGTTTTATGTTTTCACCAAAGACAGTATATAGGGTTTAACATATGTCTCCACGTGAGAGATGAGGATACTTGTTTTGCTGCCAGGAATCTCTTGTTTCATCTCAACAAGGCTTTTCTTTAAATGAAAGTTCTGATTGATTAACACAGATACTGCTATAAGCTAACCAGTTTTACAGATACTGCGTTGGTGGATCTGAATCATTCACATCATGTGCTGAGGGCTATTGATTATGTGAGACTATGCGTGAGATTGAGCCAATATTACTTTCTTCACCAAAATGGTACATGACCAAAACAAGTGTTTTTCCATCATTTATCAACATCAGATGATCTTATTGTTCTGGTCCTTCTCAATCTCACAGCTTATTTTGAAACAACAAACCATGTGATCCTGCTGTCATGGTTGGCATCACAGGCATAGTACACTCATGCTTCAAGTCTCATTTAACCAGTTGAACTTTCTCAGTAGATTAATTCTCATCAGCTTTAGCCCCACTCATTTGTGGTGTCCCTCAAGGCTCTGTCTTGGGTCTGTTACTGTTTTCATTATGTTTTTTGTCTCTGGGGTCAGTTTTTCGAAAGCACAGCATCACCTTCCATGCTGAGGATATCCAGATACACCTGCCCCTGAAACCAAATGGGAGTGACCTTTGATGGTGCTTTTAAATAAGACAGTCAAGTAACCTCTGTTGTTAAGTCAAATTTTGAGTGAGTAAATTAGAACTTGGGTTGTCTCCCATTAACTCTGTGGGTTCTGACTGGATTTGATGTCAGCGTTCTTAGTGAAGCAGGTTTGTGTTCTGCTGTTTGTGTTATCGGTGTTTCCGACAGCATCCAATATTTATAGCTGCACTTGTGAACATGAGGAAAAATCAATATTTGGAGCCGAGGGCGGGAAGAATTTGGACCTGGGCCATCCACCTCCAGCCCTCACACACACTATAAATACATCACACACACCAACACACACAGTCCAGAGATTACAGAAACTCTTATAATGAATGATTCCACGGTGACCTTTCACCTAAAGCTAAATGCTGGAATGATCTGATTATTAGAGACTTTTATTTTGTTAAGAACAAAAACAGGAGAAGCTGCTCTGTTTATTGATTTGTCTGTGTGACATAACATATTACTGTTAAACTGAATCAGCAGCTTCAGGTTTCAGAAGATGAAAATGTCAGACTCAGCTATGAATGATTCTCTGAATCTGCCCTCTCATATTCTTCATGATTTTTTTGTGTGGGTCAGAACTTCAGCCCAGACCAGAACCTATTTCCTGCTTGTGAGCCAAATGTGGTTTATGAACCTCTCTGGAAACAAATGTGGTTTTGAAGGTAACAAATCTTTAATGGAGCTTCCTGCATTAATGCTGCCACCAGAACCTTGATCAAGGTCCATACACCATCAGGATTTTGGACTTGTTTCTGCTCGTTTTCCTCTTTGGCCCAAAACACACCATGCAAGCATGTGCGGGGGTGAGGGGGGGGGTGCTTTATTACCTGCCCCTTTCCTCTTTAATAGTCAGACAAATTGAATGTAAACATAAACACATTTTTATACCACTTTAAAAGAATTTTTAAAAATCATAATTAAACATTATCCAGACATGCTTCGTATGGAGACAGAAACAGCTACAGGAGAAGAAGAAGAAGAAGAAGAAGAAGAAGAAGAAGAAGAAGAAGAAGAAGAAGAAGAAGAAGAAGAAGAAGAAGAAGAAGAAGAAGAAGAAGAAAGGAATTTTTATATAGCGTCTCTCATGATATAAATCATAAGGCAAAAAAAAAAAACTCTCCACCTGGTGACAAGGATGATGTGTTTCAGTAATCTGATTTTTGATGAATATCGATTTGTTGTTTTTCAGCCTGTAAGTTATGTTGTAAGTTGTTAAAGGAGTTGTTTACTCATTTAATCAATACATTTGCAGTGGTTCCTAGCAGGAATGAGTGCCTTGTAAGTCATTCTCAGTGAAAAAATATACCGGTGCACCATTTCTCTGACCTAAAAGTTGCCCACATCACAGCTTCAGACGGCAGAATTTGGAGTCTTATTTCCTGATATTTGGACATCTCCCCTCAGATTGGATAACAGCAACTCGACTCTACCACTGACGTGCAACATGAATGTTTTATCTCCACAAATAACACAAGCCTGGAGGAGTTCTGCTGTGTGGTGGAGTTGCTAATGCTAACGGTTAGCTTAAACTAGCTGAGATGTTTGCTGCTGATTCCCGAACATAACAACAACAGCCTTTCCCGGGGTGAGTCCATGATCGTTAAGTGACCGTATACGTTTACATGGGCACAAGTAATCTGATTGAACGCCCTATTGGATAAAAAATGTGTCATGTAAACATGTCAATCGGAATATTCTGATCCGATTCGGCCTGATCCGAATGAAATTTCATTCCGATTGAGAGAGGTGGTTTTGTCCGATCGTCAAAACGATTGGCGTCCATGTACACAGCCATTCGGATCGTTGGGGTAAAATAATGCCCACTGCGCATGTGTGCAACTTCAGCGTGCCGTCTTTCCGCCTCTGCGCATGCTCAGGACAGATCGAAAACATGACGGGCGGTAAACAGAAGTGGTCTGTTGCCGACGCTACTTTTTACTGGAAATACTACATGAGCTCAATATTACTGAACGTGTCGATGGCTGAACGGCTAAAAATGCCGAGTTATACACTCAAGTGCATCTAAAGTGCATCTAAAGATGCAGGAAGCGTGAATTCATCGAAGCTAGAGAATAAGCAAATAAAATGCAAGGGAAAAGACGTGCAGACAAGATGGCGTTTGTTTACAATTTCTCTTCCGGGAAAGACAAGTCTGCGCATGCACAAGCTATGGTGCGTGCATCGCGGCATGATCGGATCATTCCAGTTAGTGTCCATGTAAACAGAGATTTGATTTCCAATCAACCAAGATTTGAATCGGATTGGGGAAATTTGGCGCATGTAAACGTAGCTACTGTGACGTAGATCTGTCAGGCTTTTCTATCCTAGAGTTTCATCGTCAGTTTTCTATCAGAAGCTAATGCAGGAGATAGGTGTAGGAGACTATTTTCATGTTCAGCCTGCATGAAAAACTCAGAGTGACTGATTATAATCAGAAAAAAACATTAAAAAAAAAAGTTTTTCAGTCAACCACGCCTTTAAATAATCTTGTACAAGGTGTCCCTTCTTAACTTTAAACACCCGGCTTTTCAAAGGTCTGCACGGCCCTGACGCTGAGTCTATTTCTCCCAACAAAGAGCTGGAATGCTGACTTGTCTGATACAGGCTGAGACAATGTTTTAGATGTTGAGTAAAAAGAAAATAAAAGTATAAAAACTGCATTTAATTTTTTTCTAGTTTTTGCCATTCAATAAGCTTTTTAAAAAAATTGAGGTTACAAAACACAATTAACAATTAAATCTGACCTTTTTTATGGATCATTTTTTCTAAACTTCACTTGTTTGTGTGTAGCTGCAGTGTGAAAAACACGCGTCGTTAGTTTGAACAGACTCAGCACCAAACTTTGAGCCCCGCTGTGGCCTTGAAAACCAATTCAGAAACCGGAGTGTAGGTGCTCTCAGAATAATTTCCTCTACAGATGAATAAAACAACCTTCCTGCTTTAGGAAGTAAAAATAAAACTTCAGCTCTGAGAGAGAAAAGGCTTAACCAAAGAATCGAGATACGGCTTTCTAAAAAGCAATGAAGCAAAGTCCAGATGGGCTGAAGTGGAGAGGAAGAAGCATGAATTCTGAAGAGTCCTATAGAAGACCTTCATTCTATTTACTGGTATTTATCCTTGGAAATAAAGCGTCGTTCAAACTCACATTTGTTCTCCACAGAAACATTTCACAAGTGTTTCTGATAGTTCGATGAGTTCAGAAAAGAAACAGCTACAGCCCAAACTCAGGGATGAAAACTGCTGTTTTATTCAAAATGCTCTTCATTAAAACACATCTAATAATAATTCAGAAACTTTGAAAACATTAAACTACCACAGCAAGATGTCTTAGGAATTAATATAATTCTGCATCACGTTGTTTGCTGAACTTTATTACAAATGACTGGTTTATAACATTTAACTGAGGCGTCTGATCTGTTGCTCTGAGTAGTTATTCATTTAATAAATCATTCAGAGTTCACATCCACCAATGACATCATAATTGGTTGATCTGTTCATCTGAACACATCAGTGTTTCTCTCACTGATAAATTCTGATTTAACATGTTTGATCAGACCAACTCCGCTGATAAAAAATGTAATTAACTGATTTATTTCCACTTCAGTTCAGATGTAACTGTTGTGATGAGTCAGCCTAGAAATCTAGACAAACTGCAGCGGTAGCAAAAGATTGTCTCTGCAGGTCGGTCTACCCACGCTTTATTGTAGCTTCAGCAGGTCTACCATTGGCTCAAGCAAATTTAGGTCTGGCCAATCACAGCACTCATGTTCGTAGAGAGATGTTGGGTATGCTTATGGTGCATTCCAGTTGTCCTCGGAACTCGGAATTTTCGACCAGGAAATGACGTAACAAGCTTGTTTTGCATTCCAGATTCCAACTAGGAAAAAAATGGACACCGCTAGTAAAGCTGTGTGTGTTGTTGCTCTGTATGAGTACAAAGAACTAATAACAAAATATTCTCTGAATGTAAAATGTAAACACCAGGAACAGTTAAAAAACCATAAACACCGGTCAATTTCGGCGGCAATGCTGACGTTTTCAGCAACGTAACTATTGATAACAAAAATAAACAACAACTCGGTGCTGTTAAATAGCAAAAAGAAAGAAAGCAGAACATATAAATGATGAAAACAATAAAGAATACAACAACACTGGGCGCGGCCATCTTTAAAATTGTGATCTCGGGGTTGTCTGAAACAAACGAGCTTGCAGCTCGGAATTCCGAGTTCATTGCGTCATTTCCGGTTAACTTATCTCGGAAAAACGAGTTCCGAGGACAACTGGAACGCACCATTAGCACCAGAGCTGTGATGGAGAAAAACTACAAAGATGGCGTCAGCTCAGGAACGAATTGTTTTTACACAGCTTTGGCATCAACTTTGGATGATTTAGACTTGAGCTTTTCTTTGAGACATGAGCAGATAGAAGTTTTTATGTCATTTATTTTTGAAAAAAAAAAAAGGATGTGCTTGCTTCTTTTTCTTCTTCTAAAACATCATGCTCACACAATTGGATTAAAATCAATGGGGTAAATATTTGTTTATTGTCAGAACCAAACCCAGTTTGATTGACCATTTCAGTGAAACATTCACGTGCTGCTGCCACAGCTTCATGCAGAGTCTGGAGATGGAAAACAGGATGCAGCTCAGTAATGATGGAGGATCAGCTGCTACATCTCAGTCTCGATGGATGGACTTGGTCTCGGCTCTGTCGTCTTTCCATTTCGCTCCAATTCTGGTTTAGAGACTTCAGCTGATGGGGGCAGTCCATGGGTGTTGCTGCTCAGCATGGGGGGGCTCCAGGATGTGGTCTGGGTCATGTGACTTTAGTAAACAAACAATAAAACAAAGGACAGGTTTGTACTGATCAGCATGTAGTAGTCCTTTCAGGTTGGACCTGACCCACAGTATAAGGCTTCAGGTCATTTGAGGACAGAATTTTATTAGATTATTTAAAAAAAACTCAAAGAACATTTGAATTATATAATTATTTATTCCAGTGGAAACGAGTTAAACTACCAGGAGACACAGGGACTATTTTATACTCCATCTCTGCTGTTGATCTCATCCAGCTGCATATGAGATCGGCTTGCAGGTAAACCAGTAGACAGCGAGTGAAGGAAACTTTCAATTGGAGAACTGAGAAGTTTTCTGATGATAATGAATAACAAAGCCCAAACAACAGAGCCAGAACCATGTGTGTCAGTTCTTACTTGACATAGTATTTAACTCCATCTGAGGTGTAGGCCTCCTCCGAGCCATAAGGAAGACCTGAGAGGGAAACAGGATGAAGTCAGAACATTTCAATATTCTTGAAATTTGAAGTTATTTCTCTGTGACCTGTTGAATTTGTTTTCATTTTATGTTTTCTGTTCACTGAATATAACAAAGATTCTGCACACACACACACACACACACACACACACACACACACACACACACACACACACACACCATGACACAGAGAGAAAGTAGATACAATAACATCAATTAAATAAGTCTTTTATCTAATGAAAAAATCCAGTTTATCTTCAGCTCTTTACTTATTTTTATATTTATGTTGAATTTTATGAGCAGTGTGGTGATTTAAAAGCTTTAATTCAGATCTGTAATCTATTACTGAAACACCACACCTACACCTATAAAACAGGAAATTGTTTTTAGCATTTACTAAATATGAATCTTTGTTTTTAAAATGAATTAAGCGTATACATTTCACTCATAATTTCTTCACTGTCTGTGGGAAGTATTAGAACATCTTTTCCAGACAGTGAAATAAGAAAATCCTATTTCAGCTTGGTGTTTGATCACATTCAGTGTTTCTGAACTTAATCTCCTCCCTGCAGCTCACAACTGTTATTGTTGTCATGCAAACAAGGAAATAATGACAAGATTCTCCTTGCTGACAGACAGCTGATCCGAGGCGTGAAGCTGCTTTGTGTCTCTGTGAATACAAACTGTGATACGTTTCATGTTTTGGGAAATTTTATCTGCTCATATTCAGCCAAATGCTGGACAATGACCCAAAGCATACTACAAAAGCAACCAAAGAGAAAATATTCCAGCCATGTAAACTGTTCACCTGATTTGGATGTAAACACTCTCAAATTAAAGCCGACAGTCTGCAGTTATAGCACATTGTGTTTGTTTCATTTCAAATCCATTGTGGTGGTGTATAGAGCCAAAATGCTAGAATTGTGTTGATGTCCCAATATTTATGGACCTGACTGTAGATTAACTGGTTCTCTGATTGTAAGACAGATCTGCTTTGTTTAACCTGAGCTGCTCATAAACAGCGTTAAATTTTAGTCTTTATGAAAACTTGTTCATTCTGGTCACTCTCTGAGTTAGTTTGGTAAACTGTTTTATTTAAAGAAAAATTTGTACATTTTAAGAACACGAACAGCATTTTGTCTATTGCTGTTGATATTTTATTTGGTAATTCCATTATTGCCATTGCGGTTGAATGTTTAGTCCTGAATCCATACTGTTCGTTATTTAAGATATTATTTTTTTCAATGAATTTATCCAACCTTGACACAAAGACCTTTTCTAGTATTTTGGAAAACTGTGGAAGAAGTGACACTGGCCTGTAATTATTGAAAATGTGTTTGTCACCACTCTTAAATAATGGTACCACTTTAGCGATTTTCATTGCGTCCGGGAAAACTCCTGTACAAAGTGACAGATATGTAAGTGAAAGGTTCAACAACAGATTCTATTATGGTTTTAACAATCATTATGTCCAAGTCCTCATAATCTGTTGATCGTTTGTTTCCACAGTTTTTTTTACAATTTTCCTTATTTCATCTTTTCCTACTTTGTCAAGGGAAATACTGTTGTCATTTTCAACTATTGTTTTCAAGTTGTCCTCTATTATCGGTTTGTCATCCACCAAACTCCTCCCTATATTTACAAAATATTCATTGAATTCATTTGAGATTTCATTTACATCATAAATGTCTATTTTCCTTGACAAAGTAACTTGGAATTTTTGATTTTATATTCTCTCTATTAGTCACACTGTTTATTATTCCCCAAGTCGCTTTTGTATTATCTTTATTTTTATTCAGTAGTTCATCATAATATTCTTTTTATTTCTAACTGGAAAATCAGAAATAAGAAATGAATCAAAGCAACTTCTGCTGGATGCTGTGAATCGGTACCAGGCCTCTCATCACATTGAGTTCATCACACCTGAAATTAGTTCTGTTTTCAGCACAGTTTGCAGCAGTTGGATGTTTGGTTGTCATGGAAACATGTCTGTCTCACCTTGTGTAGACGAATCCTAACATTTTCATGTGTGCTGACTGTTTCAGTGAAAACTGTTCATGTGTTTGTGATGAGAGGAGGTCCTGCTGAGAACTAAAGGAAAAAGCTAAGGAAGACTTCACAACAGAAACCTCCTTTACTGTTTTAGTTTCCAGAACAAGACCTGTGATGGCAAATGATTTAAACGGCTGTGGAATAATAAAAAGTCTCTCTAGTGGTAACGACCTGAACAAGTCTGAGGCCTGAACGTGTTTCCAGGCAACAAGATGATGGATGTAATTAGACCGCAGACACCAAACAAACGACTGTAACTCAGACACATTAATGCTGAAGGACCAGATTCAGACAGATCGACTACTTAAAAGACATTCTGTACAAACCAACATGTGGTTTGTTGGGTGTAGGTCTCTAAGATCCAAGATTATTAGGCGTACATTTGATAGGTGATACGCTGTTGAATGTGGATTCAGTTAGATGTATGTAAAAGTCCCTTTCATTGAGGAACCGTGTTGTGCTTGTTCCTTTTGAAATACAAGCGGTCCACACAGATCTACGTCACCCTGGAAAATTAGCATTCATGGACTCACCCACCTTGGCTCGTGACTGTGGAAGGTTGAGTTGATGTAGTGTCCAGGCGAGAGCAGAGTGTGTCTTGGCTAGTAAAAGCTAACCTAGCTAACATTAGCAATGGTTAGCTTGGGGGATTCAAAAATGGTTGAGTCTTGGTGGGTGGCCCAGAGGTCAAGAGTTTGCCCTGTAAGTGGTGGGTTTCTGGTTCAAACCCAGGCACAATCTGTGTCAGTCGTTGTGTCCTTGGGCAAGACACTTCATCTTATTTTCCTGCTGATGGAGGTCAAAGGTACCTGTACTCAGAAGCCTCTCTTCTGTCAGTGTTCCCAAAGGCAGTTGTGGTTACAGTGTAGGTCATCACCACCACTGTTGTGTTCTCCTCCATCCAGGTTAAGAGTCTGGGTGTCATCCATGATGGTTCATTAACTTTCACTTCTCCTATCAACAATCTTACTCAGTTGGCATTCTTTCACTTACACAACATAAATCATCTCCATCCCTCTTTCCTGGTCCACAGCCTGGTCACCTCACGTATTGATGACTAATTCCATCCT
Source organism: Aphyosemion australe (assembly GCA_006937985.1). Classification (NCBI taxonomy): domain Eukaryota; kingdom Metazoa; phylum Chordata; class Actinopteri; order Cyprinodontiformes; family Nothobranchiidae; genus Aphyosemion; species Aphyosemion australe. The sequence continues at coordinate 1,188,355 of SSNS01000185.1, forward strand.
CATGGTCTCCCCAAAAATTCCTCCATAAGCTCCAGAATGCAGTTCAGAATGCAGCAGCTCTCATTATCACTCAAACCCTTCGTATCAACATTTCTCCTGCAACAACTCCCTTGGTTATTGGTCAAGCTCAGGAAAACCTTCAAACTTCTTCTCTTTGCGTACGACTCCATTCATAATCTTGCTCCTCCCTACCTGTGCGATCTTCTACTCCCTCCTCCCTCCTCAGTACTGTGGACAGCAGAGCTTTCAGCCATTCTGCCCCCAAACTTTAGAATTCTTTCCCACTTGATATCAGCAATATTTACACTCTTCCCCTCTTTCAATCTGAACTCAAAACCTATCTTCTCTGGGCAACTTACTCCTTGTAGTTTCATTGTTCACTTTATTTTATGTTTATTTTTTCAATTGTTTTGTTGTGTTTGTGTTACTCATGGGTATAAGGCTCATTTATCATGTTGCTTTTATCTGTTGCTTAATGTGTTTTATTGTAAAGGGACCTTGGGTGCCCTGAAAGGTCCTTATAAATAAAATGTATTATTATTATTATTATTATTATTAATAGTAGTAGTAGTAGTAGTAGTTTTGTGTGCATCTGTTAAGTGAAAGTAACTGCTTAAAACCTGTCAGCCAGCGTGTGAATGTGAGGTATATAAAAACCTGACCTACTTTCCCTCTGGGTAGTGTTTATTTTTCCTCCTATCCTGATTATCTGATGAAGGGCGCCACAGTGACTGTGACAATGGCAGGTAATTATGTAACGAGTCCCACGCCATCCCACAGACTGAAGCAAACACAAGTGAATCCACACTGATCTAAAACAGACTGTACTCAGATTAAAAATGTCTGAATCAATCTGAAAACCTAGACAAAGCAAGGTTGGGAATCATTCAACACTTTCAGCCCATTACTAAGTCTTCTTATCTGAACAAACGTCCTTCAAAATGTTGAAAATCTCACTTCTTCCCCCAAAGACGCACATGCAAGTAGACATAAAGCAATCTGAGTCGAGTTAAGAAATAAAAAAACAATCAGAAACAGCGAGCCACTAGAACCAAGAGTTTAACCTTCAAAGACAAGTTCACATAAATATTAGAAGTATGGAACCGATTTAGGTTAATTCTCTCATTTAAATTACATTATGTAGCTAAAATACTTCATGTTTGTGTCTGGTTAGGGAAGCTTTCTCTCATCCTGGCATCAACCTGCTGTTAGTGAGTTTTTCTGTCTGCATTTTCATGTTTTATAGGGATGGTGAAAATTTTATAATTCAGAGAAAAATTACTTTTTTTTGTCTTGAGGTTAATGAAGAGACAGCTGAGAGGAATCTTTTCAGTCTCAACATCCCTGTCCAGTCCTTTTAGCTGGTATCATACTCTGGACAAACACAAAAGGTTCAAATTGGAACCATTTATTTTCTAAAATACCATCACTCTGTGCAGGGTCCTCATTAAATAACAACCTCTGTGAATAGAAACTCATTTTCTAACAAGATCAGGGATCATTGACCCAGTTTCTGAAATGGGTTCTGAACCTGATTGAAAACATCTTTTATTTTAAGAGAAATTGTTTTGAATTTTGAGAAGTTGGAGCCAAGATGTTTGAAATTAGGAACCCAAATGTGGTTTAACTTGACAAAACACAAAAATATTTTGTGATTTTAGATGAAAGTCACACTAATGACACTTTAGAGCACAGTCTGATTAATAAAAATAAGCTTTAAACTGGAGCTGATGTTTTCATCCCAAACCGGACCTTTGTAACGCCTGAAGCTTCAGCACGAGTCTTTACCATCAAAATATTTTATTTCATCGTACCAGTCACAGCCCAGCTGGTCAAACGTAGAAACTATGACCAATTTTTACAGCAGCGGCAGCGTCACAAAGCTGATCCAGCTTACAAAGAACAACTCATGATCAGAATCAGAACATTTCCTCTGAAACAGCAGAAACCTCCAAACAGGATGGAAGCATGTTGAGTGTTCTGGCAGGTGAACTCTTCAGAACCCAGTTCTTACTGGGGCCTGCCTTTATCCATCCCAGTGTTGGTGCTGGACGTGTCCTCCTTCACTGTCCAATGATGCTTCATTATTTCAGCTAATCTACTGAACAAACAGCCTCTAAAACACCAAGCTAACACGGAGCAGGAAACAGTGACGTACAGGAAGTAGAATTGTGTTATGAAATGCTAACAACAGAACCTAATACTGAAGTTTTATATTGATCCTTATTGGCTGTTTGATGAGAGTATTGATGTGGAGGCATAGGATGGGTAAAGTTAGAGGACCACACCGAACCTGCAGGAGTTCTGCCCATTGATCATTAAAAAGGTTTCATTTCTTATTAAAATGTCTCAGAGGATGAAAATAAATGTCAAAATAAAGTAAAAGTGAGTCTTTTCACAACATAGACATTTTAAATAAGGAAAGCTATTGTCCAAATTAAGTGCTTTGAGATTTTTTTAAAGTGGACATATTATGACATTTATTCTTACGTTATAATAGTTCTATGGTCAATACCAAACATGTTCATGAAGTTCTTTGTACAACATCCCTCTCACATGAAGCTATTTCAGTAGTTTTATTCTTGACAGTTTCATTACCTTCCAGAATGAGTCGTTTCAGACGGAGCTGGCCATGGAGCTATAAGCTGAGAAGCCATGATAGCCAGCAGCAGCTCTTTCTTACATGTGAGAGGTGGTTCTATTCTACATTCCCTGTTTGTGATGTCACAAACGGGGACTTTTTGAAACTGCTTGTTTTAGGCACATAATTCCTAAAACCAAACACTGACAGAAAATAAACAAATTTTTTCCACGTTTGGAGTGTTTATAGCAGAAGTAGAGACCCACACGGTAGCACAAAAGGATGCAAAAGGTGTGTTTTGTATAATATGTCCCCTTCAATGGAATTTGGTGCTGCTCCTCTTGGAGCAATTCAGGTTTGTGTCAAACTTTGTTATCTTCGGTATTTTTATAGCCTCAGCTAAAGAAATGAGAACAAATGTTTCTCTGTGACAGGTATCTGATTTATGATTTTTGCTAACTTATAAGTTATGTGGTAGCAAATTTCCAGCTCATCCCTTTAGTTAGGCACCTTTTTCTGCCTGAATGGTTGAAAATGTTCAGGTACGAGGATTGAAACCAAGGGAGAGAGATAAAACCCAGAAGGAAACTCTGAGAAAGTCTGAAAACATTTGATCCTGAATCACTTTAACATGGAAGTCTGGCTGCTGGCACGGGAAATATAAAGAAATCAAGAACGAATCAGACGTTCTGAGTTTAAACGGAACTGAATATATAAAAAAGAATAAAACTGAGTTGAAATAAAATTATTAAAAAAAAGATAAAATATTTTAGGAAGAAAGTAAATATTTCAGATTTTGTTTGATTTTTTTAGAAAAACAAACATCACACAAAAAAAAAACATTTGAAATATAAATAGTTATATTTTCCGAAAATAGAGGATATTTGGCGTATTGCTGAGCAGGAAGTCCTGCTTGATCTGATCCTATAATAAAGGGGGATCAATAGATCAATGGGCAAACATAGAAACATTCACATTGTCCATAAGTTTAGTCTTTCAGTGCAGAAAAAAGCTGCTCATCACAGTCGGGTCGACCAACAGAACCAGAGTTCTGTCTTATTGCTGAAAACATTCAGACTCTGGCTTTTCCAGCTGCAGGTTCAAACTTCCAGCAGCAGTTTGATTGTGGAGAAGACGTTCAGCAGAAACAAATCTTTCATGCAGGTTTCAGTCCGTTAGGAGGTGAAGAGAGGAGGAGCAGCAGGGAGGACAGAGCTGATGCTCGGAGGAGGAAGAGGAGGCTGATGTCGGACCGATGCCTCGCTGACTTTGATCTCCTACGGGGGGGTCGTCTAGAAGGTCAGCACTGAAATGGGGAGGACAGTCACTCACAGTGGCAGGCTTTCTGCTTCATGTGGTGGGAGTGGCATGCAGGAGGAGAAGGAGGAGGAGGACACGCAGGCCACTCACTTACAGTCAACCTCCAGGATGGACCTGACAGACCGCGTCAGCTCCTTCGCCTCCTGGGCGAGTGAGGCTGCCGTCCCGTGACTCTTCTTGTAGCGAGAAGGAATGCTGTGAGGCGAAGAGCCGACTTTAACATCTCCAGAGCTGCAAACAGAAAAGAGGCAAGTCAACGAAGAAAAACTGGAAGAACCAATACAGGAAGGGTCAGAGCAAACCTGTATAACCATCCGTCTGATTGGCTGAAACCTTCAGATAAGATGGAGATTTTAATATAGAATGACCTCTGACCCCATCTCTGAGGATGTCATTAGTAACAGCTGCTTGCAAAAATTATTTGATGATCAAATTAAGACGATACAAGACAAGTTAAGAATAAGAGAAAATCCTGTCACTGAGAGAAAAAACTACAGAAGAAACACAAATGACTTAGGGGAAAAAAAGACCAAATTCACACAAAAACAAAACACAAACAAACCTTTTTGGTCTATAGCTTTGATTCATTTTAATATTTTCCTGAGGTTTTGTTTGTGTCGCAAACGTCATCGTGGTTACACCTCTCAGGACAATCCCGGATGTTTCATTTGGATAAAAATGCCACAGAAGTCACGGCTAAATGTCTGCTAAAGCTAAACAGACGGAGCACAGAGACACAAACTAAAATTATCATAAAGATTATCTGGAGAAACTTTGTTCCGGTCGTTCTCACAATAGAACATCTTTAATAAAGCTGCAGGTCCGTCACAAACACCAAACTGCTTCCTGCACACTTGGTAGACATGTTTCATCATTCATTTCCTCCTCCTTCACACAGAATCCACACACAACACCAAACTGTTCATCTGGACCTTCCTCAAAGGTTCTGTTGTTGTTTAAACAAACATCTCACGCATCTTTGGTCTTTTTGTGACTTTGAAAGTCTCAGCTGATAACCGCTGTGCTCTATGCTGCTTCTTCTCTCCGAGGCTAGCCTTGTTAGTTCTATATATTATTTTCTGTTGCAGCTTCGAACACAAAGTGAAGCTCAGATTTAATGTGATTCAGGAACCAAAAACTCATTAAATCAGCGGGAAAAAAAACACATTTATTTCTGACAATACGAACAAAGCTTCAAATGTTCCTCCTTTAATGAACCGACGATTCAGCTGGACGTTCTATCAGGCGAGTGACCCAGAAACGGACAAACAGGTGAGTAAAAATAAAACCAGGACCTAGGGGGGGTCCGGTGGGGTGGGGGGGTCCAGCAGTTATGAAAGCTGAAGTGTCCCACTGACCTGCAGTGAAACAAAAAGAAGACGTGATGGATGACTTAACAACATGACCAAGTGACCGGATTTCCAGAGTCCAGCTTACACAACCCAGCAGATGTTGCTGATAAACTGGGATTAAACACCACAGAGGAAGAAAGAAGGAGCTATGATCAGGATGGCAGATGGAAGAAAATAAAGATAAAATCTTTAAACAAAAAATGGATGGAGAGGAGCAAAGAAGCAAAAAAAGATCATTTGAAAAAGGAAAAAAAGGAAATCTGTTTGAAACAAGGCTGATGAAAGAGTGGAAAATAATAATAAAAAAATAAAATAAAAGCTGTATGAATGTATGATGACAGGAATAGAAGAAAAAAATACATTCAAGAAAAAGGACAGAAGTCCAAACAGGACAAAGACCTTGTCTGGGATCAAGATGGACAAAGAGAAGCTGAGAGCGACAAGGAAGGAATAAAGGATGAAGAGCTGCTGATAAACTGATGAACTTAAATGAACTAAATCGTCTCAGACAGCATTAAAGTCTGAATGACTTTTAATGATTTGTTACTAAACTCAGACAAATCTGAAATGCCCCAAACATTTCCTCTCTAGCAGCTGTTTTATTTGAAAAAGCTTTCAAATAGCTCATTTTATTAAAGTTAGGAACATCCTGAAGCATGCTGATGATCAAGGTGTTCATCAAAACCTGGTAATAGCCATGCAGCTGATCCAGAATGCTGCTGCTAGAGCTCAGACGAGGAGGAGAAGTCAGATTTCTTCTATTTTAGCATCAATCCACTGGCTTCATGCAGAATTGAACTTCTAACTTAGGAAGCTCTAAAAGATCACTCCTTCTTATATTACTGATCTTATTGTAATGATAATATTAATAATATTGTAATAAGCATGTTTATTATCCTTAAATCTGAGATGAATTTCTGCTGTTTTTAAAAATAAAACCAATAATTGGAAGCGGTAGAGTGAGCAGTGACCCCTCAGTCTCCCTGCAGGTCAAGACGTTTCATAACGCCACCGCTGTCTTGTTGCTGCTCACTGCAGGCGCCCATTAACAGGCGCCAACTGCTGTCCTACCTGAGCTGAAGTGGGCCAAGCTGGACCACTGAGTGTGTGTGAAGCCCAGACTAATGGTCTCTCTGCTGGAGACATCATTGCATGACTGTGTTACACACAGCAGAGTTTCCATCACTTCTGAGGAAGTCACATCCACTTGAATCTATTTCCTACACACTTATTAGTCATCCATTTTCATACCTCATTCTGACCTCGTTTTTTTTCTTTGAGAAATAAATGATATATTTAGGGTTTGGTTAAAACAAACAACACACACACACACACACACATGCACGCACGCACACAAGCACACATGAATGCCTTGCATGCACAGTTGCACACATACACCTACACACACGAACACACAAGCACACGTGCATGCACTCACACAGACACACACACAATTTACAATAATAAAGCAAATATGAGTACTCGAAGGCTGACTGTTGCTACGACAACTGTCAGAAGAAAAAACTCATTAGCTGTTCTGCAGTGTTGCTAATGAACAGCAGGCTGCCAATCAATATCTTCTCACTCTGTCATACATACTCACACGTATGCACACACACACGCACGCATGCATGCACACACACACGCACGCACGCATGCACGCACACAGGCACGCACGCACACACACACACACACACACATACAGGGGCAAACACACATTCTACCTGAAGCTCTTTGTGGGTCCGTGACTTTCCAACAGAAACTCTTGAACATTCTACAGAAACAACCAGAAAAACAAACAATACTCAGGTTTCCTTGGTTTATTTGTTAGATTCACCAGTTTTCTTCATAAATGACAATTATGTAACTAACTTCCTGTTTGCATCAAAAATAAATTCGAATGTTTCAGAGCTGTGAGTGGATCCAATCAAAACCCGCCCTGATCCATAATAAATAATAAATATGGAGTAAAAGTTTGTGTTTATTGTTTGGTTTCATTGTTTACCTCCACAAAACTTAGCAGTTTTCCTGTTGACATCTCAAAACTCTTTTTGGCTGCTTCACTCTTCCGTAGTTGACACTCAAGAACTGCCACCCTCTTCTTCAGCTCCTCTGTCTCCTCCTGAAGTAAACAACAACAACAACAAGAAGATTAGGCTGTTTCATGAGATGTTAGTAAAGTTTTAGACTAAACCTGAACCCATGCTAATGCAACAGCTCTGATCACCATTAACAATGATGAGCTGCACTGTCTGATCTACATTTGAATGTTTGCTACTGTTAAAGAAAGAAGACTTTAGTTCCAGAACTATTGGGCACCTGTATGACCCTTTAAATCAGGGCTCGGTCTTCTGTAAAAACAAAAGATGATGAGAAAAAGGCTCAGAAACATGTTGATTTTATCAGATCAGTTATATCAGAACTTAGTGATGAATCAAACTAGATTAACTGACTCAGGGGAAGTAGAGTTCACAGTGAAACATCTTCAGGTGGATTGTTAAAGGAACTCTAAGATCTGCTGTATAAAAGTTCACTTCATCTCCAAAACTGGCTGGTTTGGAATCACCAAATGAAGCTGCTTCAGCTGGAGGTCATGGAGGTTACCTTCTTGGGTGTCGGGTGGTCCAGACTCTGAGTCTTCAGCTCAGCGATCTCAGCCTCCAGCAGGTGGATGACCTCCTCATAGTCCATCTCCATCCCCCTGGCCTGTTTCTGAGCCTCCTCAGCCAGCTGGATCCGAGTCCTCAGGGCACGGCTCTCCTCAGCTCCGACTTTCACCTCCTGCAGGGCGGAGAATGAGGATGAAGAGCAGGTTTAAAGGTGAGGAGTAATGCATTCAGGGCCTGCATGGCTCATAAATCTGTCTGGGAGCTGGATGGGAGTTTTTCTAGGTTGGTGTGACCACAATGAGACTTTTTGAAGCTCAGGAATGTTTCTCTGAGACAGCAGGTCACTGAGCTCCTGTCACTGTGCAGCACCTGTCTGAGTTTGAAAAGGTTTCCCATGTTTAAGAAGAAACTTCACCGAGAAAACCAGGATGAGACTTAAGGTGAAGGAAAAGACTCTGTGAGATTCATGAACCCTTAACTTTTCCTCTGCACTTTAACACTACTGAAGATGTTTATTAATGACTATTGGTGAGTATATTTTTTTGTTTAGGTTGTTTAGGTGAACACACTTCATCCTTCCCTTTGACATACTGTTAAATGACAATAAGGGAAAATTAATCTGAATCGTTTTGACATAAAACTTAAAATGAGGGCTCCATGGTGGCACAGTTGGAGGCCCTGTTGCCTCGCAGCAACAAGGATGCAGGTATAAGCTCAGACTGCAGCCTTTCTGCATATTCTCCTCAGGTTTTCTCCAGGTACTCTGATTTCTTCCTACATAACAAAAGCATGTTATCTTAATTTAAGAATTTATAACATGCGTGAGGTTGAATAGCTGTCTGTCTTGTTTGTGTGTCTATGGAGTGAGTGGTGAGTGGCCTAGGGTGTCCTCTGCTTCTTGCCTGGTAAATGACCAGTATTTATATAGCACCTTATAGGGTTGTTAACCACCCCCCCCAGGCACTCTACAACACAACCAGTGATTCACACACACACGCACACACACACGCGCGCACGCACACACACACAAACGCACGCACGCACACACACACACAAACGCACGCACACACACACACATGCGCGCGCACGCACACACACACAAACGCACGCACGCACACACAAACGCATGCACGCACACACAAACGCACGCACGCACACACAGGTAAGCTTTTAAAAAAGTGAGGACCACAAAAATGTCCTCACTTTGCAAAATGTCCTCACTCTGTTGGTAAAAACATTGTTTTGGTCCTCAGTATGTAGTAAGTACAAGAACACACACACGCACACACACACACTGAGTGGGGCACGAACCTGCAACCCTCTGGTTACAGGGCAGGCACTTAACTCCTCGGCACCAACTCCCCAACCCCAGGGCCCTCCACAAAAAAGGTGGTTTAAAAATGTAGATTGACTCAAAATGAAAAGAATCCCAACTCAGGTAAACAGTAGGACACACCTCACTGTTTAATTTAAATTAAAGTAATCCAAAAAGTACAGAAACACTACTGTACAGTAAATAAAAATTGAGTGGGAAGTATTGATGTTCTTCTGAGGTTATAGATTTAAAAAAGTTCTTCAGTTTATTATTATTATTATTATTATTATTATTATTATTATTATTATTATTATTATTATTATTATTATTTCCTGAAAAATGAAAATATTGATTGAATTTATTGAACAGAATGAAAGTTTCAACCCTGGGGTGTTTTTGGTGGCCAGATAGAAGAAATATTATTTGTCTTTAGTTATTTTTAACTTTTAATAAATGATGTACTTAATCACTTTTACCTTTTTTCTATTTTCAAACTTATTTTTTAAAAAATATTAATTAATATTAAAACAACTTTCAAGTTTAGCCTGCAAATGAAGATAATAAAGCATGTGTAACTGAACAAATATGGCCACTTGGCCACTAAAGGTGTGTGCATCATTCTCTCCATATGCTTCAGTGTTTCAGAAAAGAAACAGACTCAACTCTCAGCAGGGGCATGAAGAAAACAGCAACAATTGGACCTCCTTAGACGGAAGCAGCCCCTCCCAGAAATGTTAAAACCAGCTTAGCTCACTCCGACCCTGAAACAGCTGTGAGCTGCTCATCCTGCTGTAACGTGATCTGGTGAAGGGAGATTTACAGTCGTGAAGTTTGCCCGCTGCTGTGTGCAACTCTATCTAGGAAACACCAACTCTAACCTGTTAGACCATCAGATGACGCAAACACTTCTGCTCTGCTGACATCTGATCACTTGTAAACACAAACTGAGGGAACACTATGAGGAACTCTTGAGCTCCTGAGCACCCTCTGCAGGTTAAAGCCTTTAAAACCTCTGAGTCTGTGTGTTTATCAGGTTATTTTTCCTGACATACCTGCAGCAGGTTCAGGTTCAGCTGAAGACTGAAACAAAAATGTGTCTCTGTTAGGACAGCAGATCAGAAATGCTTCAGGTAAATCCCTCTGTGCGTTTTTGGATTTCAGCAGGATAAACCCTTGTGAAGGAAACAAGGATGCACACAGGAATGAACTTGGCAGCTTTGACGCTACTCCTGCAGCGTTGTCGTATGTACTGAATGCTGACAGGAAACTGAAATATGCTTTTTTTAAATCACACAAACAGGGAGGCAACACTGTCCATCTGCCAGCTCTAACGCTCTCAGCAGGGCTTCAGGTAAAACCCTGTAAGCCTCTGCAGCATGTGGTTCACCTGTCTGTCAGGGTTTTTTTGAGTCTCAGTGAGATTTAGATAGTTTCCGTGGTTTAGGGTTCTGTAAGAACAGGTGTAAAGTCCTGAAATGGTCCAGAACGTTAAAGAGTAGAGATGCACCAGGCAAATCATCTGGTGATCGAAATCGGCCAATAATCAATATGGTTAGTTTTATTAAAGGAACAAAATGAATCTGCTTTCTTTTTTCTCATATTTTTGCTCTGAATTTATCATAGATAGATTCTGATGGGCAGGTCAGAGATAAGACATCAGTTCTGGCCCTCAAGCCAGAACCCGTGCATCTCTATTAAACAGCGTATAAATCTGCTGAGGAAACACAGAAAAACAGTTTAAAGATACTTTTACTTGAGGTGAAATCAAATTTCTGATTATGTCTTTTCTGTTTGTGAAGCAACAGTTTATTAAAAGTTCTAATTCCCTTCATTTTGACCATAACACAACATATTTTTGTATGAAACCGGAGCTGAAAACATGATGACATACATAAAACTGTTTATCTGCAGCCATCAGCGCCAACAGAAATCCCTCTTCTCTCTGCTCTAAGAGTCAAAATCACATCATAAGTGTTCTGGTCTGCATTGCTGTTACAGTACATCTCTTAGCTGCATCTAAATGTAGATATTGATTAGTTTATGCAACGGTAGAGAAGCTGAGAGGCAGCAGAGAGAAGTGAGAAAAGCGAGAGGCCGAGACCCGAAGCAGTGAGTCACAACAAACGAGCAGAGAGGAACTATTTTAGAGACATGAACAGAGGCCTCACACTCCTCCTACTGCAGGAGGCCTGGTGCTGCGGTGTAGGTTTACTGTAACCTCTAACACACACATCGGGTGTGTGTGTGAGCGTGCCTGAGAATAGGGCTTATTTTACAGAAACACACCATCAAACTGATGGAAAGCCGAAATTTATCTGAACAGTTCCTGCAGCATCTTTAAAAAACAACAATGTGCTGTTTTCATTTTTACTTTCAACTCCATTTTTTTTTCAACTTTAACTTGAGAAACCTTTAAAGCCACAATGTGTAATATTTTTACCTGTTTACTACCAAATTCTGTGTATCCAGTGCACAAACTTGTCCTTTTTCATTAATATTTCTCACCAACATCAATTCTAAATATTCCTCTCAGCTTCAAATTTTACATTTTTAATACATAAATTGTGGTCGACGCTCCATGGTCATCCTCCATCTTGAAATACGGTAGCTATTTAGGGACATACGAGCTCTGAGTTACGCGTTTGCACTATGACTGTAACCTGAAAGAAACAGCAGAGGGCAGCAGTGCGCCGTGGAAGCATGGCGTCTGACAATTCAACTAAGAAGAGACGAGACTAGCTGTTACACTGTTGCTGGACTTTGTTAGTTTGAATAACAAACAATGAAATCAAAAGACACATCAAATATGTCAGGTCTTATTGATTTCCAACACTCTGCAGCCGCATATGATGAGAACCCCGCCCGCAACAGCTAGACACCAGCCTCCAAGTGTTGTTTATGACTCACCTCAGCTGATCTTTTCTTCATAATAAAGCTCCCAATCCGGTCCCAACATATCAGTTCCAAAGTCCTTCTTCAAGAAAGCTCCTACTATTAAAGTCTCCTCTCTTACCGCAGCCTGCCGTGTCTCTCCCAACGGTGGTCCGCTAGCCGGTAGCCATGTTAGCATTAGTTACCGGTACTTTATTTCCACAGCGTGTCCCCGCTCATCGGCTATCCGATCGCTAAACAGCCAGTGGTTGATGTTAGCTCCATCTCGATCCTCATTGCGGCGCACACCGATCAGCTGATGGCTAACCGGCAGACTCTTGTTTACTCCGCTGCTCTGATCCACATGACACCGGACGCCACAGCTGATGCCTTCCCTCCTCCGTATGTGAATCGGTGACAGGCAGCCATGCTAGCTTCCTTCAGGACTGGTAGGTTGATACAACAGCTAACAGCAGTGTTTCCCCTAGAAATGTTCACAGCCGTGATGTTTGTTGACTAAGGGGGGTGTAGGATAGCGCCGCCTCGTCGCGCGGGGGGAGGGGGGTGCGCGCGCATCGTCTTGTCGGGGGATGGGGAGGGGGGGCTACGTGTGGCATTATGCATTAAGACTGAACACTCATTAAAAAATGTTTTTTACCTGCTTGAGTAGTTATATGCTTTGTGTGGGTTAGGCTACAGAGACTGGAAATAAATCAATCTCATGCTTTTTATAAAAAAAACGAACCAGATAGCTGGAGTGAATGCTGGAGTTGTTGCCTTTTTGAGTGGGCCACCGTAGCTGCAATACTTAGCTACTCGAAACTGCATGGCGCTAAAGAGTCGCAGTTTTTACCATGATTTCTATGAATATCACTGATAGGGCCTTTAAGTTCAGCTTCTACGTTAGGTTAAAACAGCGAAGCATCTTCCTGAACAACTTGGACAAACAGCAATTTGCAGATTGGTTTGATTTTTTTGGACCCTTGTCTCCACCAGGCCATCGCTGTTGTCCGGGTTTTGGTTTCCACTGGATTAGTGCAGCAGGTGAGACTCACCTGTTTGACTTTGCTGAACTCCTCCTCCAGATCCTGGTGAACCCTCTGGGACTCGACCAGCTGCTCCTGCAGGAACCAGACCCGACAGGAGGTTAAGCCCCTAACCGGTTCAGTTTCATCCCCCAGCAGGAGGGAGGTGATGTTACCTGCAGCCTCTTGATTTCCCTCAGAGCCTCGATGTGCTCCTTCCTCAGACGCTCCATCTCCTCCAGGTCCTCAGAGTCCGACAGCGACGGCTGTACAGAAACACACACGGAGAAATCACCTGACTGTTTCAGGATTTTTTTTTCTATTTCACAGAAAACTCTGACAAGTTGAGATAACCAGAAATACATTCATGTACTCAAATCCTGTCATTTTTAACAGACAGGTGTTTTTATTTAGTTTAATTGTAAATTATTTCTAATGAGTGGCCCTGAGTTCATGTTTGAGAGTCACTCCATTCTGATGGGACTGATGTTGATCCAATGCTTCACAACCATGTGAAGTTAAAAATCTTTATATCTTGCTGATTGGATGGTTCCTCATCAGAGCATCAACAGATCAATGAATGGTATCAATAAGCTTCCATCCTGCTGCTCTGAAAACTCACTGTGTTCTGATTAAAGTCCAGTAGATGTGATGAATGACTCCTAACAAAAACCTCCTCAGGGTAAACTCGAGAGGAACCAGGAGGTTTCACTGGTTACATCCGCCCAGATTCTAAACCCAGCCTGAGCCGACTGGTATTTACTCCTTTCAGCTGCTGTGTTTTCTTCTGCTGCAGCTTATTCTATCACTTTGCTCATGTTGTGTCTTTGTTTTGTACTTTGACATTGACTGTTGGGTCTGCAGCTGAGTGTCTGACTGAGATAAGGAGGTGTTTGTCAGAGTTCTGGTTCATACCGGTGGGTTAGTGGGAGACTCCAGCAGGCTGCAGAGGTGGTCACAGGTGAAACTGGACCCTGATTGGGTGCCGAAAAGCTCGTCCAGCTGAGGCTTGAAAAGCTCCCGGATCAGGCTCTCAAAGTCTGGAAACAACACACACACACACACACACACACACACACACACAGACGCAAATGCACACACACATTTTCATGTTGTTATTTAGAATTTAAATAAAAACTGCAGCAACCAGTCTGACTTTAGAGCTGAACTAATTTATCAAAACGACTATAATGTTAGTTAAAATTCATAAAACAACACATTTCACATTAAACAGTCAGAATCAGACTTCAGTCAAGGAAACGATCTGGATCCAATAACAGAAACCCAGAACCTCCAAGGCTCCAGAACTGTGTGTGTGTGTGTGTGTGTGTGTGTGTGTGTGTGTGTGTGTGTGTGTGTGTGTGTGTGCGTGCGTGCGTGCGTGCGTGCGTGCGTGCGTGCGTGTGTGTGTGTGGTCATACCTGCAAAGGCCACTGTCCCAGTTGGATCTGCCCGTAGTCTGGACCTGAGCGCCTGTCGCTGTGTGTCTGTGGGCTTTAAACCAATCAGGTCCAGGGCCTGGAAACACACACACACACACATGTCAATACACACACTGCTAGGGGCATCAACAGCCACTGACACATGAAAACTGATCATGATTTGAGGGTTCTGTCGAAAGAACAAAATGTATTTTATTTTTTTCTCTGATGTTCACAAACTCTCTCTTTGCTCTCTATGGCACTACTGACAGACTCAGTTTCAGAGAAATAAGGACCTGCTCGAGCCTCTCCAGCTTGAATCGACAGCCGGCACTGAGGGAACATTTCCTCTGACGAGGCTGACTACTCGCTGAATCTGAAAACACAAATAAAAAGATTCATCAGCACTTTTATTCATTATTATCTGTTCAAATTTCAAAGGATAACTCAGAGTTTATCCAGAATGTCAGGAATAGTATAAAATCATCTGCTTGTTTTGTCTTTTAGCTCACAACGAGATCAGTCAGTTTGCAAGAGCATAAACAGCAAAAGCATCACCTATGTGACTGGAGAGAAGAATCTCCCATAAAACCCCCATCCCTCCTGTCTCAGGCCTGAAATGTGACGTCAAACCCAAACACCTGCAATAATTTGACATATGGAGGAAGACCTCAGGACTTCTCACACGCAGAGACGTGATGAAGCTTCACACCCAAGCAGCCAATGGGAAGACAGACCTCCCACCAGCAGCACTTCCTCCTCACCATCTGCTGGGCTTTGATAGTAAACTCACAGATTGGATCATGGGTTAAAGAGTCTGTAACTGCGGTCATGATGTTCAGATAGAAAACACACAGATCCTCTCTCAGGGAATGAAGCCGTGTGTTTAAATGGCATCTAATGCAGCAAGTGGGTTGCCAGTTCAAACCCAGGCTCCATCCGTTTCAGTAGTTGTGCCCTTGGGCAAGACACTTGACTCGGAGGGACCGTTGGCGCCTGTGTACGGTGGCCTCGCCTCTGTCAGCGAGCCCAGGGCAGCTGTGGCTGTGCTCATAGAATACCACAGAATACTACTCTGCGCTCCGCCTGCTGTGTGTTAGGTCACCTGAGTTTTCTGTTCAGGTGAAACAGGTTCATACTTCACTCAGTTTCAGTCTTCATCTCTCACCTGGGTTTGTATCTGTGCTGCTGTCACTTGGAGGTGGAGACGAAACACACACGGGTTCTGTTCTGGCTGGAGACACTCGCACCTGTAGATTTAAACAAAAAACACAACACTGTCACGCTTCTGGATGACACACCTGTGGTCTGAACCAGCGTTCAAGAGCAGGTGGATGAACTTCAGCATTATTGGGTTTTTTTTTTTTTGCTTTTTCCTTTAAAAAGAGTCAGACGACATGTGAAAAATAAATCCAGCTGTTTCCTCAGTGACACTTTGGCTTTACTGAACAAAGACTGATCAATAATCTCTCTAAATGTACCCCAATACCTTGATTACGACATGGTGACTCTTACAGGTGTCTAAGCAATGTTCAGGACTTTTGCATCGTAGATTATTTCTGACTGTTTCAGAGTTGATCTAAAACCTGAATCCTCATTAAAACATTCTGTCAAACATAAAGGTTTTTCTCTAGAAACGTTCCCTGCTAGTTTTCCTGGTCCTCTGACTTGTGTTTGGAGCCACCTGTGTTCATGAATCACTGCTTTAAAGAAGCTGTGTTTCTGTAAATGAGCTGAAATGAGAGCAGGTTTGCAGCAGCTCATGTATATTTGTCTCCTCTCAGACCTGGGTGATGTTGACTGGCGGCAGCGTCTCACAAGTCGGGTTTCGGCTCGATGTGATCTTGGTGACGACGCTTGGCTGTGGAGCCATGGGGCCTGGGCCTGTGGCCCTCGACTGGGGCCCACCTCCACCCCCCTGCAGGCAGACAGGGCTGTGTGAGCCGCTACTGGAGCTGGATGATGATCTCCTTCTAATGAAGGCAATTTCCACGGTAGGGTCGGGTCTGTAATACAAGGTGAGGATGAATTTAAAATATGCTTTTTGTTTTCATGTCATTTATTTATGCAAATTCCCCATTGGTTTATTCTTTTTTCAGTGCTTTTTCTGGTGAATAACTTCCATGCTCCAAGTGAGTTCGACCTGAGCTTGGTGCGTGTCAGGATGCTCCTGGCCTCCTCATATGTCACACCGATCAGGGACTCTTTGTTGATGGACACTAGCTGGTCTCCCACCTGCAGGCGGCCGTCCTGAAACAGAACAAATCCAGCAGTCGGGTTCTGCTGTGTAACGGGTCACCTGTGCTCATCTACAAAATTTTACTACTGAAGACGTTTTCAGACTTTAAGTTAGAGGAGATTTCACATGAAAACAAAAATGCACAGCCATAAGTGATCTGCAATAAACTTAAAGACGAATCTGGAAAACTAATGACATCCTCAAACATGACAGAAGCTGACCTTCTGGCAGTCTCCTCCAGGAACGATTTCCTGAATGAACACCATTGGTCCTTCGGCTCGATTGGCTCCTCCCTTAACGACCAGCCCCAGGCCCGTTCCCTTGGCGACACATATCAACTGAATGACACTGTCACTGAGGAAAAGGAGAAGAGACTGGAGGATGACAACGATGAAAACACACAGTCACAGTCAGCAGCAGCACGACATAATCTCTAACCCTCCTCCTCTTGCTCTGCTTTTAAAACTGCTGAAGATGCTTTTCACTATTTTTAGATTTTGCTGGTGTTTCCATGAAGCAGATTCACAGTTTAACATTTATGTAACAGAGAGAAAAACGTTCTGTACCAGCTGCATAATGAAGAGAATCTGAGTTATTTGGAGGCATAACTCAGGTGATTTCACTTCACAGAGAGGCTGACAACAAGAAAATACCAACATGTTTTATTTACTTTATTCAAACCCTCAACCACCACACCAAAAAAAATCTTATTTTTAGCATTATTTATGATTTGGGACTAAAAGAAATAAAAAATATATCATATATATATACAAAAAATTATTAATAATGCAAGACGAGAATGTTTAACTTTTATTTAAATATTTCATATTTTTAAAAACATATATTTTTAGCTTTGTTCAGTTCATGTTTCAATAACACAAAGGGGCTATAATGCGCTCTACCCATGTTTTGACCAGCTAGCCAAACGGTTAAGAATTTATGTTGGCCAGGAGGCGTGATTTGGAATCGTAGGATGTCCAAGGAAGATCCCGCCTTTCTCGCCTCTGATTGGCTATTTCATTTAGCAGCAAACCGTCTTCCCTCGCTAAGTGCAGACTGTCCTGCCACCAGCAGAACAGCTGTTTTGGGGAGTTTTGTAAAGAAAAATGCAAACTTATATAATAACCATTTTGTTCTGTTTTGAAAATGTTTTATTCTGTACCTTTTATAAAAAAAAAAACTGAAATACATAAAATGTGAACTTATAATAAATCTTGTTGCATTTATCACACTGTTGGTTTTACTTTATATCTGTTGGCTCTCAAGCATTGAGGTTAGTGGAGTACATAGGCTATGTGTGCCTTACCTGGTATGAAATATAATAAAACTGCCCTATTTTTTCCCAGCTGAGTGCAGCAGGTGTGTTTCTCTTCTAGAATAATGAAAACTGGTGAAAAATAGGTCTAAATCATAATCAGCTTTGAATTAAATTTAGATTAAATGATACACATTTAAACAGATGATGAGAGATGTGTCCTAACTTGCAAACAGCCTTAACCTATGAAAGTGAAGACATAACATAGCCTATAGTAATAAGATGACCTGAATGCTTGAGAGCCAACAGATATAAAGTCAATCCAACAGTGTGATAAATGCAACACGATTTATTACAAGTTCACATTTGATGTTTTTCAGGTTCTTTTATAAAATAAACTGAAATTGATTTGCTGTAAAACAGGACAGAATGGCTATTATAGTGCTAAGTTCACATGTTCTTCAAAAAAACTCCTCAAGATCTGGCTGCAGACATATATACCCTGCAGCCAGGGAAGACGGTTTGCTGTTACATGAAATAGCCAATCGTAGGAGAGCCCTTCCAGCCAATCACAGGCGAGAAAGGCAAGACCTTCCATGGCCATCCCACAATTCCAAATCACGCGGTCACGAGAGAGCAGAGCATGTCTTATTCAGTAGAAGCTAACCATTAGCATTAGCAACTACACAGCATGGCAGAATATGTTCAGGCTTGTGTTATTTGTGGAGATAACACAAGTGTTATCTGTGCAGAAGAGTCTTGTTGCTGTTAGCCAATCAGAGGTGAGATATCTGAATATCATGAATATTAATGACTAAAGCTGGGCGTACACTGTGCGACTTTTTCACTCGTAGCGTTCAGCTTCAGCTCAAACTGTACGACTCCCTCGCAGAGCAAATCTCACGAGTCATGTGCTCACACTGTACGACCCAGTTCTCGGATGCGACCTGACTGCTCACACTGTACGTCTGGCATGAACTCGTCGCAGCTAAAAAAAAGTATATTTGACGCAACACGTTGGTCTGAGTACGGGAGGACGAGGATGGCGAGGACGGTATTTGGAACAGAAGCGTACTCTGTTGCTTCATGGCAAGCGCTGCTTGTTGCTACGGTTAAAAAATCAATCTGACATAAAAATAAAAGTCTGGTTTGTTCCGTAAATAACAAAATAACAACAAAAACATATTACTTGTATTATATTTGATCTACTTTTGATCAAAATCGATAAATTACCAGCATTTCCCGCTGTTAAATGAAGAAAAAATGTTTATTTTTCATCAAAACAAAGCAACGCTGCTTTTATTTTGAAAGTGGGTTAGCTATTTGGTTTGTTTTCGCTTCCACTTCCTTCATTTACGCTACTGCTTCTGTGTTTGCGCATGTGCCGTGTGCGGTCCTGGTACTTTTTGGGTCACAGACGCTCGCAGCGCCGCTTCAACAGTGCGATACCCTCACGAGGGACGAGCAAAATATCAAACATGCCAAAAATCCGTGCAAGCGTACGATTGCTGATCGGCAGATGGTCATGTGGTGTTAATCGCCTCTCGTAACCCCCTGTATACTACACGACGCTCAGCGCAAAACTCGCCCCGAGCTCGTAGATTCTCGCACGAGGAGAAAATCGGCTCAAAAAAGTGAAAAAGTCGCACAGTGTACGCCCGCCTCAAGACTCCAAATCCTGTAGTTTTCTGCCCTCACCTCACCCCCCATTCCTCCAGCTAACTTCTACTTCCTGAAACAGGAGTGCTAGAGCTTTATTTACACAGAAAATGGCTCCCAAGGTATTCACTCATACTAGAGACCACATATTTACTGGGGAAAAAAATCAACTGTATGAGATCTTCTTTTGTGCTTTCATCCTGTGTGTATCTTCTAATTTCATCTTTTGGTTCTTTTTTTTTTTAAAAAAGAAGGTAATTCAGCTCTTTTCTGTGTCAAAAAAATTACCAAAAGATGACTGTATGAGACCTTTAAAGTGTTTCAACGCAGTGATAAAGCTCTGCAGGATGTAACAGAACCATTAGAAGCTGTTAGTGTGCAGATCAGTATTAATACCACATGATTACCACCAGGTTCCTGTTACATTCAGAACACAGACACCAGCTTTATACCTAACAACATAATTTAATCTTTACCTTTAAAAATTGTATGCACGCAAAAACAAAGTTGCAAAAGTAAAAATGGAGGAAACTATTTTGTAAAAATCTGAAGAAATTTTCTGTCGCGGTGTTGATTAAAATCAACATTATAAAAAACGGGAAATGCCTCACAGGTAATAACTACCAGAACGTTATCTGCTTTCTGCAGGCTTTTTCTTCTTTCAGCATGGTTAGCAGTGTCAAGTGAATTTTGACTAGGACGTTTTTTTAACTCTGCAAACAAAGATCTGACTGAGCAGATTTCATAGAAAAGTGGTTAATTTAATTCTTTTGATCAAAGCAACTAAAGCTTATTTTAATCAAAGAGACTGAATGATAAGAACAACAGCCCTCTGTTTTCAGTTAAACTTAAATGGAGAATTTTATTGTGTTTATTATCACTTTTTATAATTTGTTTATTCTGGGTGCTGGGATTAAAGCAAAGACAACCCCATCAGTCCTACCTGAAAGTGTGCACTGATGTGTGCACGGTGTAGGTGGGGTTGGTGGTGTAGTGTGGATTGTGGGTGTAGGCAGTAACGCCCCCCTCTTTGGGACTGAGGAGCTGGGGGCTCTCTGATCGGGAGGAGGAGGAGGAGGAGGCCGTGTCCGTCAGTTTCCCTGAGCAGAAACAAGAGAAAGGAGTCAGCAGGAGGAGGAAGATGGAGATAAATAGGGAAGGGTGTAATGGAGGTAGAGAAACTGGAACAAAAGCTCAACTTTTTTTATATACTATGTTTCACTTAAAAAAGAAATTTTTATGGCAGAACTTTTAAAAAGGTGCATTACTTCAAAAAAGAATTTAACTTAATAGATTTTAAAGGACAGACTTTTCAAAACTGTGATTATTCTTTTTTTATTGTTAATCACTTTAAAAAGGTTTAATTCAGACAGAGAGATTTCTGACTGAACAAAGACATTCAGGAGTATGACATTAAAAAACAACTTTCAGTATTTTTGAAAGCTGTGGGAAAAGTTTAACTGCAATTCTGATCTCCTAACTCTGGAGATTTTGTGCATTTCTCCCTCCTTTCATCCTCTGAGCCATGGACATTGGTAGGACCAAATAACAGCTAATATGAAACCATCAATTTTTTTTTTCAAATCATTAAAATAACCATTTAAAATCAAAGTCAGGTTTGTGGTCTGAGCTGACTAAAATAGAATATTACAGCTCTGAGTTTAGAATGCACGACTTCAGGAGCTTAAAGATGAACAGTTTTAAAACGGCATGATTTATTCGAGTGTAAGTCTAGACACTGTTTCAAAGTGGGACATGTTGGTTTTTAACTAAAAAAATTTTAATTAATGTTTCAGACTATTAGCATTTTTTGAATGATGTTTAAATGAATTGTAAAAAAACACCTTTATTCTAACGAAGTAGAACTTTTTATAGTAAAGAGGTACAAAGAGATGGAATGTGCTGATTATGTCAGAATTTGTAAAACAAATAAAAGCAGGGTTAAAAAATAAAACTGATTACTTTCTTTAAAGTCCTTGAAAGGGAAACAGTGGAAAAGTTTTTAAAAAGAAATGCTTAAAAATGTCTAACCACATTCAAAGAGACGTTTTCTCACAGCTGGGATGCAGCATCCACTAAAAATGAACATTTAAAGCTTTTCTTTAGATTTGGTGAAAGTTGTGAAAAACCTTCCAGCTCTTTCTTCAGACAGCTTTAATGTGCGAGTTTCATGTTAGTGAGTTTTACCCGTCGACAGCTGAGTCGGAGAGATTCGTCCTGAAGCCGTGACGTTGTTGGAGCCGTACTTTTCCATCAGCTCTGCAAACTCCCTCCTGCAGCACAAGAACACATCAGCGAGTCATTGTTGGTACCAGTGATGAGACTGCTTTAGTTCCCACATCTCAGACAGTTAAATGACTTGTTCTGATTTAAACTATACACATTTGACTCTAAAATCTACTGTTTTATGTTTTTACTGTGTTTCTTGCACCTGAAAAGCAAATTGAATTTCCTCTGTGTATCAAATATGTTCGATACATAAAGCTGCCTTGCCTACACATTGATAATTTCACTTTTACATATATTCGTTTCTAATGTTTCCTAAAGTTTGAGACTCATGTTGAAATATTAATTATTTTAAAGCTCAAAATGAGATTTCAAGGAAAATACAAGATGTTTATTAAAAGCAGCAGGACAATTTTCAATATTTAAAACAAATACTCTATTTTTTTGTTCGTTGTAAGTTTATTGGCGGGTAACCTGGTCTGGAAACATTTAGATTTAAGAAAGCGGAGCTGCAGCTGATGTGTGGATCCGTTTGCTGTTAGAGCTATCTGAAGCAGATCTGTGAGGGTTTGTCTCCCTCACATGGAGGTCAGCCTTCCTCACACCATCAACCATCAGTGTGATCAGAGGCTGATCCAACAGAATGCCTTTTATACCGGATCTGCACTAAGACAGATGGAAAACACTCACAGGTCAGAGGTCACGCACTGATTCCTCTCACTTCTCTTAGGGATCATCATGAACCTGTGCCAACATCTCTGTGCACCAGTTTATTTTTATAAAGATTTATTCTAAAGTGACAGTTCTTATGTTTCAGCAAACACTTCCTGTTTTGTTCACACAGAGACCCACACACTCAAGAGTTTCTGTCACTGAGATCTGATTAAGATTTTTAACAAGGGAGACTAGACTTGTTCTAGGCGTGACCTGGGATGCTCAGAACCCTCAGCTGTGGTCCCTTCTGACTTTCAGTCACACGATTCCAGGTGACTGGTGCTAAAATCACCTGGAGAGAAAATGTATGACGGTTCTGTAGATGAGAGGTGGAACCTGTTTTAGTATTGTTTTTTTATATATTTTTTTCTTTTCAGCTCTGTTGGTACCAGAGTGGATATGCTGACAAATTACTTCTGCATTGGGGACAAAACACCGCCCTAAAAACCATGCGTCCTGTCCACAAAGACGCACGTAACGGCCAGCACAGGATATGTGTCTTAGGCAACTGATGTTTTGTAACAGACTTGGTAGTCTAGTGGTTAGAGCACCTACCTTGCATGATGTTATATGACCTTATACCAGTTTGACTCCCAGTCTCAGCAGTAACTTTTATTCTTCTGTTTTAGCTCCACTTGCCAGTTTTGTGTTTTCAACCCTTTATTGGTAAACTGTTTAAAATATAAGGACTAATCTTTTTTTTACTTTGTTTATGGTTATGAGTCCATGTGAGGTGAGCAGAGTAGATAAACTAAAATGCTACTTAGAAATGACCAAATTCAAACACCTTTAGAAACACAAAATATTTTACAGAAAATTATCAATAAAACTAAAATATAAAAAATAAAATCTGCTTCAGCGGCTAACTGTCAACATCAGGAGTTGAACCGGCATCAGGACATGGCAAAACAAGATGAGAGGCAGAAGCTTTATCTAGTTGACCACCAAACCCTACACAACAGCTGACTTGCCTAAGATGAGAGGCGTTTTGTTGGAGCGAGCGCAGGCAGAGCTTCACTGAAACGAACTGTTTCATTTCCAGGTACAAGTTCAGGCTGACGAAAATAACTCATAAAATGAGTAAGATTTTATCATGTATTGTGTATCCTTTACTCTCAAAGGTTTAAAATAGAATGACCTGACAACAAGTCAGGCTGGGGAAGAATTACTCGGACCTGTGGACCATCAGCACCGGTTCCCCTCAGGGTTGTGTTCTCTCCCCTCTGCTCTTCTCCCTGTACACCAACAGCTGCACCTCCAACCACGAGTCTGTCAAGCTAATCAAGTCTGCAGACGATACCACTGTGATTGGACTCATCTCTGATGGGGATGAGTCTGCCTACAGAATGGAGGTGGAACGGCTGGTGTCCTGGTGCAGCCACAACAACCTGGTGCTAAACGCTCAGAAGACAGCTGAGGTTGTTGTTGACTTTAGAAAGCACACAGCCCCCCTCCCCCCCATAACCCTGTCTGACACTCCCATCACGATGGTGGACTCATGTCGCTTCCTGGGCACCACCATCACCCAGGACCTCAAGTGGGAGCCCACCATCACCTCAGTCATAAAAAAGTCTCAGCAGAGGATGTACTTCCTGAGGCAGCTGAAGAAATTCAACCTGCCAGCACAGTGGATGAGGCAGTTCTACACCGCAGACTCAAGTCCATCCTCACCTCCTCAATCACCGTGTGGTATGCTGGAGCCACCACCAGGAACAAGAAGAACAAGAAGAGGCTGCAGCGTGTTGTACGCTCTGCTGAGAAGGTCATTGGCTGCAAACTCCCCTCCATACAGGACCTGTACACCAGGATATTGAGGCATGCAGATCGGCTCACTGCTGACCCGACTCACCCTGGACACTGTCTCTTTGACTCGCTCCCATCTGGCAGGAGGTTCAGGTCCAAACTGTTGCTTTGGTGCTCAGAAAACAACCTCATCCTGAATATCCGAAAGACCAAAAACTCATCATGGACCTCATGAAAAACAGGAAGGACCACACCGTCTTCCTGATCAATGGAGAACAGGTGGAGACGGTCACCTCCTTCAGATTTCGGAGTACCCACATTACTGCAGACCACTCCTGGACCTGCAACATCAAGGACCTGGGTGAAGACCCAGCAGTGGCTACATTTCCTGTGCGTCCTCAGTAAGAACAATGTGGACACAAAGCTGCTGCTGGCCTTTTACCACTCCTCTGTGAAGAGTGTGTTCACATACTGTCTGGGTGTGTGGTACGCAGGCCCCACAGCGGAGGACAGGAAGCGCAGGCGGTCGTAAACACTGCCCAAAAAAATCATTGGCTGCCCATCTTGGAGCACATCTCTACATCCTGCAGCCCCAGGAGAACCAAAGCCATCACTGGTGAACCCTCACACCCAGACACCCACCCACCCCCACCCCACCCTCCGGGTTGCTGCCATCAGGAAAACACTTCATGTCCAGGTGGCACCTCATTAGACAAACCAACAGCTTCGTATCCTGGGCCATCAGAACTGCTAACACTCATACACACACACACACACGCATGCACGCACACAGCAGCTTAAGATAAGATAAGATAAGATAAGATAAGATAAGATAAGATAAGATAAGATAAGATAAGATAAGATAAGATAAGATAAGACTTTATTGATCACACAACGTGAAAATGTGTGTGTTACCACAGCTCAGGACAGATAGCAAGAGTACAAGAGTCACCAAGAATACAAAATAAGATAGTATGATAATAAGGCAAGACACTATATACAAGAGTACTTTCTATGTACACACAACACATTAATAAGCATTATAGGTTATGGGTTGTGAAAAAATGTGCAAGTAATAGTAAATATCAACCATTCTACTACAACTACTATTTACTGTCCAAGTAGTAGATATCTATAGGCATGAACATGTATGTACACATGTACAAATACACCCACACACGCTGTATATACATACATATAGACACACATATGCATGCACACGTTCATATCTATATCAAGTGTATTATGCATGGTACCCTTAAGGTGGCTGAGTGACTCATGACATCATAATGTGTTATAAAGCCTAACTGCTGTTGGAATGAATGACCTGTGGAAGCGCTCCTTCCTGCAGCGGGGGTGTATCAGTCTCTGACTGAAGGAGCTGCTCAGTGCACACACCGACTCGTGCAGAGGGTGATGTGGGTTGTTCATGATGGATGCTAACTTAGCTAACTTAGCTTCACGGATCTTTGACTGCGGTGGAGGCAGCGAAGCGGGGACAGTGCTTCACATTAGAGTCACTCAACTGCGTTTTTCTGGTTGAAAGCGCCCTCAAACCTCCTTTAGTTTCAGTTAGATCGAGTTTCGGTACCCAGCCCCACCAACACGTCATATTTCAGCCCATTTTGACCAAGCAGTGTTATATTAAATGCACAGCATTTTACCATAGTCAACCAGTGACATAAAGCACAGAAATAAAACAGAAGCAGAGACTTCTTGAATGGTTTGTTAGTGAAATCAATACCACAGCTTGCCCTCTTTGTCCAAATGATTCCATGATTAACATCCAAACACGAACACACAGAGGACACAACTAAAGTTCAGAGAGTAGAAATGGTTGAATATTTATTTACGTGAGACTGAGGCCTTTCCCGGAGCTAGCCGCTTACACTAGCTCTGACGCTCATGCTAGCTGTCAACCACATCTAATTATTCATAATTTCAAGCATCTAATTTCATTTAAACGAATGAGTTACAAAAAAACTCACCCCCCTCAGAGTTGTCAGGACTGTAAACTAGACCTATTAAACCTAAATTGTTTTTTGAACCAGGCTGTAAACATGTTTATTTCTGCTGTGAAGATGGTATTTTTAACATGGGAGTTAATGAGGATTTGCTCTGTTTTGGAGCCAGCCCCTAGAGGATGAGGGGGGAACTGCAATTTTTGTCACTTCTGTGTTGGCAGTACCGCGGGAAGTAGGGGTGCTGGAGGGGCTGCAGCACCCCCTGCTGGTGACCTCAAATATTTATTTACCACTATGGCAAAAAAGCGGGTTTTAGACTTTTTTGGGAAGCCTCGAGAAAACAAAAGGAGATGCAGCAACAGTGAGTTCTGGGGTATACTGTCATGTATCCGGTCCAAGATAGTGCATTGACAGTTTATTTGCAGTTTATTTTGTGCTTTTTATTGTATTTCAGAGACTTTTTAACACGAACAAACTTGTCCCTCATTCTCCTCCACCTCTTCGTGCACTCACCACCTCTAAACCCACGTTTACAATCATTTCCGTCCACGAATAAAACGCTTGTTGCATATCTTTATAGTCCTCCAGCCACGGGACCACACTGTTCATGTCACACTGTGAGAACTCCAGAAAGGTGTCACACTGAACGGCGCAACCTTTCAGTGAGCCAGACTGCACGACGTCTCGCTCCAAGAGGACATGCTATGTCACGAGCGCACCCCCCAAAAAACATACGTTACAGATAAGCAATACAACGCTAAAAAGAGAAAAAAGCGCCACAGTAAACACTTTTTAGTGTCAGCTCATGACCCAGCTCATCTTCCTCAAAGAGGAAGAATTGATCCGCATTGGCCTCAGACTCCAGATGCGCGTCTCCTTTTCCCGTCTTCCAGCTAAACAACTGATCTGTCTGCTGGACATCCATCCTTCTCATCCTCCTTTATACATAAAAAACACTAAACTACAGGGAAGTAACTATCTATCTGTCACAGATCGCTCCAAAATCTAAAGGTTTGCCGTCAGTCTGTCTCAGTGTTTTCTCCGCTCAGTGACAGCGCATCTGCGCACCTTTTGACACCTGCTGTAAAATCACGCAGCAGCATCCTCTGTCCCTCAGCAACAAAACGCTACTGAACCCATTCTTAGTTTAATTATTTTAGTATAACTCCGGTTTTATTCGGGCTATTAACAAAAATAAAAACTGGTGTGTAGTTTATAATCTGCATACCGTAAATTGAAACCAAAGACTGTATATATAAGATTTGAAACGGAAACTCAGAGAGGCGGAGTCTTGCTGCTGCGGCGTCTCAAAGGTGTGTTTTCATTGGTCAACTGCAGACGGGAGTCGTAGGTTTTCGAGCAGTGCTGAAGACTGTTAGCCTAGTGAACTAGACCAATTCTTGCTTTGCAGAGTTTGTATATACACATATATAGGATGGCTTGCCAGGCTAGAAGACTGTTGGAGTGTGTCTTCTGTCTAATAATGAGACTCGTATCGATGCCTATGCTACACGTAGGCATTCACCTGGACATAACGAGTTGAGCGCAGCTGAGCTTTTTTTTTTCAGCACCCCCTGCTGAAATAATGTTCCCGCGGCTATGTGTGTTGGCTTCAATTTTGGGGGCTAAAAATGGCCCCTTGCCATTAAAAAAGCTTGTGATAATAATTACATCTAACTTAATTTAGGAAACTAATTAAGAATTTTCAAAATCTCAAAACAACTCCAGATCCTGTTCTGGGTGATAACATTTTATTCTAATGGTTAACAGAAACTTTTGGACCTGAAACAGACTTTCCCTGGTGTAGGACTCAGAGCCAAATCCCCACTGCATGATTGCATGTTTGCGTCCTCGCTAATACCTGCTGTTCCAGCTGCAGATAATCATCATAATTTGGTTTAAAGTGTGAAACAAATTTCTGCAACAATGGAGGTCGCGCTCTGATGCGACGTGTCGGCACAAAGCTGCTTCCACGCCATGCTTTCGTAATAATAAGGGGGGAAATGAAAGGACGAAGGTGAGTCGACCTTCAGTCACAACACGTCACTTCCCATCAGCTGCTCTAAGCTACTGAACTGTTTTTATTCAGCTCCATCTGTTCCTCTGCGGAGCGTGACCCCTCTGAGGACAAACCTAAACAGCACACAGTTCTGTTTCATTCCAAAGTGCTGCTGCTGGTCTGGAATCAATAAGAAAGATTATCCAGCTTTGTTTTTACAGCTGAACGCTCCACAAATATTTAAACCACCATCAAAACTCATCGCAGAAACAACTATTTAACCCTGCAGAGCACAATTTCTGATCTGCAGATTTCTGGTGAGTGCAGCAGAAGCCCATCAGCCAGCTGCGCGTCATGCCCACTGGTGTTTCTGCTGATTTCAGCGTCACTCTGCAGAAACCCTGTGGACAGACAGCACGGCGTCCTTATTGTGTCAGGCTGTGTTTGACTTGATGCTGCAGCCTGACACTGAGGAGCACGAGGGCCAGCAGAGGGTCAGGTCAGTCCACCCCCCCAGACGTAACACCGGGGATGTTTCTCTGGCAGAAGCAGGAGCTGTCTGTGCAGTGAAACATCAGCTGGTGTCGGTAAACATCCCACCAGGAAGAACAGCAGATTCTGTCCTCAACACAAGAGGAAGTTGAAATAAGGCTTCTTTATCATCAGATCAAACATCAGAGAAAAGTGTCAAATCTTGCAAACTTTTATGCTCAGAGTTAAACATATTTAATTTATGAAGCATAATTCGTGAAGTTAGTTAAGATAATCTGTAAAACACCTCCGAAAGCAGTGAGTTAAGCCCATCCGCCGTGGGAGCCAAACATTATAAACTCAAACCCAAACAAACCTGGTCCTAACTGGACCAGTCCAACACATGGCTGCAGGCCAACCGGGCCTTTTTATTTAGGAGACATCCAAACATTTACAGACCGTTGAAACATTCAGAGAAATAAGAACCCAGCAAGTAAGCAGTCACCAACGTTTACTCATAAATGTTTCAAAAGTCTGAACATATATGTTAAATCTTCCTCTGAAAACTTTTTTCCTGTTTACTAGTCTCATATTGTTTCTGTTGTAATAGTTGAGAATGGATTAAATAAACAGGAGGAGGAGGAGGAGGGGATCTCTTCCTGTGAGATGCCACACAGCTACAGCCTCCTGAGCTGCATAAAATCACATTACAAATTCCCAATGAAGGAGACCGTTTACCTGGATTCATCGTCTCTGGCAATCAGCAGAGACATGTGATTAGAGAGCGACGCCGTCCTCAGGATCTCCACCGCCCTGCAAGAAAACCCAGCAAGATGCTGTCATGAAGAGACACTGCACAGAGAAAATGACCTGCTAATCACAACATATGCTGGTCAAAATGATGCAGTCTAAAAAACAATGACTTCTTTACATAAATATACAGAATAAAAATCTACTTCTGGCAGAATAGATTCTCAGCAAATGTTATGATCAGAAGGGAAAGTCAGAGCAGAGAATACAAGTAAAAATGGCTGACATTTCCCTGTTTAGGTAAAAACCTTTTTAAAGCATCCAGAAAGTTTTGTCCTTATTCAAATGCTGCTGATGAGAACAGGGTTCGGGTTAGAGAGTAGGTAAAAGACAGAAAGTAGGTTTTTGAAATAAATTAAACATTGATGACTGTTTCAGCTTGTGGCCTTCATCAGCATCATCAACATTTAAACTTGAGGGATAAACAGGCTCAAGGAAGACAAAAGTAAACAGATCGACCAATTAGAGACTTAAAGTCTGTTCAAGAAGTTTGGTCCATGAAATATTTTCATGGATTTTACAAACTTAAAAAGCTGTTTTCTCTTCATCCTCTTGGAACTTTTACCTACTTAGATCAAAGGTTCTAAGGATCTGAGGCAGCATTCACACTGCAGGCCCAAATCCAGCCTTTAATTCTCCAAATGTAAAGCATGTCTGATAGTTTTATTAGTCTGAACAGCAGGAATGCAAACCTTTCCAAGCAGACCCAGGTCATTTTCATATTTTGTCCTAAATCAGACCCATATCTGGTGATTTCCAAAATGATGTGAGTCTGAACAGTCAGGTCACATTTCATCCAACTTTTACATCATTGATGTGTGACAGATGGAACAATTCTGCTCCAGAAGAGATGGGAAGCATCAAGATCCTGCGTGTAGTGTCACATTTACTTGTGTAAGCACAGCATGATGATGATGATGTGCGTGCGTGCGTGCGTGCGTGTGTGTGTGTGTGTTAGTGATGTGAGCCATCGTTCGTTCACTCTGGAGCCTGATGGGAACATTTAAACTATGATGTGAACAACCACACTGAAAATCTGATCTTAGCAAATGTCAACTTGGAACATTAAGACCTGCAGTGTGCCAAGCCTAATTTACCTGGAACATTTTCTCATCAGCAGATAAACTGGTGAGGGTTGAAAGCACCTGAGTATAAAATGATCCAAAAACCAGGAGAGAGACAGAAGATGAACTCTGCTGGAGACACGAGTTCTGTGAACAAGAGTTTGTCTCGAAAAGACAGTTAACACATCTTCAGTGGACACGTGTCTCAGCTGCTTTTGGAACGACTGGACATCTGCTCTACAAACTCCAGGTGAAGGATGTTCTAGTCTGTGGTATCAGTCCAGACCCACAGATGTCGGTACCACTGAGTCAGAAGAGGGAGTCGGAGCTTTAGAGCAACAGATGCTTTTATTCAGGAGCTCCATGATTTGTTCTGTTTTCTAAACAGGATGTCAGACGTCCTTCTCCATCATGAAGTGTGATGGACCTGCCTGCAGTCCAGATATGTCTGCTGTTGGTCATGTTTGCAGAATCATGAGGAAAAGCATCAGAACACAAAGGGTTGAGCTGTAGATGAAGAGGAAATGATCCTCTCGCCTGACCAATCCAAATCTGAGTTTTTCTAAAGCCGAGTCCTCCAAGTAGAAGGTAAAATCCAGCAGCTCATCAGCACTCAGATCAGAACTAAAGCTGAAGACGGAGATGCATTAGTGCACAGCTGCTTTATTTAACAGCACGGACATCATCAGCATGTTTGTTAGAACAGCTGATTCTGTTCAGTTGTAGACAGAGGAGACTATTCAACACCTAAAAAATGATTTTAGGAGACATGCTGCTGCTGCTAATTAAATGTGATAAACATTTTGGTTTAAATGGGCTTTTTCAGGTTTAAACTTGAACTTTTCTAAATCAGAAAAAAAACCTCATTATGCTTTTGTCAAACTCTTCTGCTCACACACAGAAGCATCACACTGAGCTAAACTCACCTCTCATTGGTCACCCCGATCAGACTGATGTTATTGACATCCAGAATCAGGTCACCTGACTTAAGCCGACCTGGAACAGGCAGACCAACAGGTAAGTGGGGTAATGATAACTCGCCTCAAACAAACAAATACTCAGAGGGAACATTACCATCCAGAGCAGCCAAGCCGCCTGCGATCACCCGCTTGATAAAGATGCCAAAGTCTTCACCTGTCAGCTCTCTGTAACCTCCGATCACTTTCACACCTGGGGGAGCATAAAGAGGGGCTCCAACTGCTTAGAAAGCTGTCCAAACAACACCCAGCCACACAACAACACAGCTGGCACAAACTGAGCAGCAGCGAGTCACAAACAGGTCATAAAGGTCGCGGGTCAGAAGCTTACCGAGTCCTTTCTTACAGTCGGAGAACTCCAGCCTCTGGACGGCTCGGCTGATGCCGTGAGGGCCCATAATCGTCCTGGAGACACACACAAACACAGCAGCTTCAAAAACATATCAACATCATGCCTCGGGCAAAGCCTCTCTGTCCTCAGAGCTCTGCTGCACAAAATAATCAAATCATCACAGGATTTTGTTATTGCCCCCCCTCCCTCCTCCAGCCAGCCACATGCAACCAATAATATCTGTCTCCTCCCAAACGCCACAGCAGCTGAACCGCAAGTGACCTGGATGTTAGGAGGCTCCGGCAGACGCAAACAGAGACTCGATATAATCAAAGGAACAGAATCTCCTCAGCTGTCCCTGCACGGAGTGTGTGAGTGAGAAGGTCCAGATTAAAGCGTCAGAGGCTCCTCACAAGTATTTAATGTGATGCTGCTGTCTGCTCGTCCTGTCCCGAGGCTCAGGTGTGTGTGTGTGTACGTGTGTGTGCGTACGTGCGTGCGTGCGTGTGCGTGCGTGCGTGCGTGTGTGTGTGTGTGTGCGTGTGTGTGTGTGTGTGTGTGACTCTGGATCCAGACTTTAGGGCTTTTAAACTCAGACTTTAGACACAAACACAGAATCAGCTCACTTGTTCAGTCTTATACGAAGATATTATTCATTCTCTAGTAAGTGAAAGTTATAAATAACTCTAATAGTACCGTCTACAGGTAGCTTCCTGAACCACCTATGTTAGGAGAAAAGGGGATTACATCCTTTAGTGCTGATGATCTAAAGCTTAGTCTGGGTGAAGGAAGGATCAAAAAGTGTTGCTGCTATGTTAACCTTTTATTGCCAGAAATAATAAGTATTTATTGACTAATGTTAATATTAAAATATGTTATAATTGGTTCACTGGTGTTATATAATTATTTAACAATATAACAGTAATAAAGAAATAAAATTGGCCCTTGCCACCTGTAGATTGTCCACCAGAGGGCAGCAGACAGGTACAGGACTGGATGTGGCAGGTTTCTGATGGAGGTACTAACCCTGATACTCCATCTGGATGCTTTCAGACCAGAAGTGGAACAATAAGAACTGTGTAATGTTATTTATAAACCTTTACACCACCGTTGGTTTCATGTTAGAATAAAATCATCTTTTACAACATTCAGTGCTACAGAACCAGTTAAAAATCAGAACCATCGTGACTTTAGGCCCACTTTCA
This sequence comes from Aphyosemion australe, assembly GCA_006937985.1. NCBI lineage: Eukaryota > Metazoa > Chordata > Actinopteri > Cyprinodontiformes > Nothobranchiidae > Aphyosemion > Aphyosemion australe. Next base: position 1,221,506 of record SSNS01000185.1, read on the forward strand.
CTCAGTTTGGACAGAGTCATCTCTGGATGAAGAACACGGCTCTTCGTTGTTTATAGATTTGTTACAACAGTAAATGTAAAATGACTCCATGCTGCGATAGCTCTAACGTCTGTTAAAACAAACGTTTTCACAAACACGAATAAATAATCAAAGAACAGAAACAACCAGAAGATTAAAACTGAGATTTTGGTTTTATTTTTACGTCAGAAATATGTTTTACTACAAAGTTTGGGATCATTTATTTTAATTATATAACTGCCAAGTCACCCACTTGACAAAATAATTATTACATTAAAGTGACAGTGTGTATTTTCCTGGCGATAGGAGGCAGCAGTACATTTCAGGGTAGCTTTAACCCATATCACCCTGACTGTCGCTAGTTTATAAAACATATATCTCAGAAAGCTGCGACATCAGCGTGACTCCTCAAACTTTGATAGTCCTTCAGTTAATTCCATCGAGAGAATGCAATGCTGATGCTAGGTTTTCTGGCCGTGTAGTGTCCGGATCTGCTCGGGGTCCTGCGCCTGCTGATGACGTCAAACTATGGCAATACAACTTGGCCAAAATATATTGCATCTCTTTTTTGATTCTGTTCTTCCACATAGGTTTTGGAAAGAGTTTAGCAGTTGTGTTATTAAATTCATGTTTCTTACTGCCTAAATGTTTTCAAAAGTGTTAACATAACTTCTGTAAGTCGTACATCCAGCCAATCATCTAGTGTGATGTCATCTGCAGGTGCACGTAGAAGGAAACATGGCATCTAATATGGCGCCCCCCAGAGACTTAGACCCGATTTTTATGGTTACATGTTACGAAGCCGCCAATATTTTTTAATGACTGGACATCATTTTATTCATTTTCAACAACATTAAGATGCATATTTCTGTAGATTAATGGTAAAAACTACACATTGTCACTTTAAAGAATGTAATGCACTGAACTGGAATAAAACTTATCAAATTAAACAATTCTAAAGGAAATATAAGAATGTTGTAATAAAAGGTTAAACTAACATTACCTGACATTATTATTACCATAATTATGTTATCATTTTTACATTATAACGTTCCTACATTAACCTTTACTGATCCAAATGAACAAGAGTACATTTTTATTGTTTAAATCTTGGTGTGGGAGCTGAAGGGTTCAAATCTGGTTAACCTAAAGCTCAGATCAGTTTTGGTGTTTCGGTGCTCTGATGCTGAGTTCATATCAGAGAGGAGCTGCTATCAGAACCAGAACCAGCCTACACACACTGGGTGTTATAAAACGGATTATGGGAAGTGAAGTCGAGGTCACTTTGATCTCTCTGAAGAGGCTTAATTAGGAATAATAACATTATCCATCTTAAGGAGTAACCACCAACCACATCTACAGCACGGGTGTTCCAGCAGCCATCAGAACCAGTTCATTAGTCCATCCAAATGCTGTTTTAGTGCCTTTTAAACTGTTTCGTGTGGTAAAAGGTCCATCTGGACGTGCACTGCAGGTCAGCTAAGGCTATAAGTGTTAGTTTTTGTTTTTACTTAATGCATGCAAATTAAACAACAAAGATAAAAACATTCTGAAAGCAGTTTAGTGTTGAAACTGTTAAAAAGCTCAAATGTTCAGCAGGTTCTGATATTTTCTTTATTATTTGATTATCTTTTTTCTAAAGAAAAGTCTTGTTTTAATATTTCTACTGAACGAGGAGCTCCAGTTGGGAATTTTTAGTCCTTTCTTCTTTAGTTTTATAAATAAAAGATGCCCGAGTGTGTTGTTGATGTAGTCAATGAAATCAGTGATATCCAGCTTTTCTTTAGATTCTAGAGTGGTGTTGGTTCAGATCACAAATGGGTCAGAACCTCTTAAAGAAAACTAAAGCTGCAAACAAAATTCACTCCAAACAGGATTTTTGAAAAAAAAATGTTTTTAAACTTTTGACCTCTAATGGGTTTTAAAGCTTTTGCCCGTCCACAAAAAACAGCGAATTACTGAATAAACATCACTTTTTAAACGTTCTTATCAGCAAAGTTTGAAACACTGAAATAAATGTTTTTCCCCAAAGAAAATATTTAACCTGAAATAAAGACATGTTGATTTTCCAGTATCTTGGATAAAAATGTGAGTTTTTCTAAAAGTATTATCTGTAACTTTACAGATTATTCATAGCTGCTATGAATGAATGAATGAATGAATGAATGAATGAATGAATGAATGAATGAACTCATTCATTCATTCAAAGCTAGTTTGACTTTATAAAACAGAACAGTTGATGTTAAGTGGGTTAGGGTTAAATTTCAGTTCATCAGTAATTCATCTTAGTTTCACTGAACGTTCCCATTCAGGGTCAGATTTTTTAAAAGTTACAATTACATTAAAACACTGTTCTCCTGAATGCTTGTGAGTCTGTTAAAGCACAAATAAATGAAATCACAGGACAGCTGTACCAGATTTAAATAGTCTAGACCTGATTAAATGGATCAGAACTGGTCTTGGACTTAAGCGGGCCCATAAGGACAGATTCCTCTCATCCATTAGTGGAGAGCTGTCTGACCGACCGGCGGGAGGTTTTTCTGGATGCAGATCAACTGTTTAAAGTTTGACTCAAACTTGAATTTCTGTTAAAAAAACAGAAACATTTTTCTGAACAAATAAAACAACAGTTTAGATCAAGTCCTGAAGCCAGCTGCTGGAACGTGAAGTAACAATTAAACTGATCACTTAATTCCGGATAATCTGCATTACCTGCCACTAGTCATTAACATCACTCACAGGCCGAGGGCCGAGGCAACACAATAACAGACTCACAAAAACCAACACTCACCTGGAGGCTAGTAAAACTCTAAAAATAGAACAAACTCCAGAACTTCTTCAGACACTTAAAGCGTCTGAAGTTTTAATGAAACTAAAGCTAAATGTGTCAAAATATGTTTAAAATAAAGAACAATGCAAAAGAGGAACATTAAACAGTTTCTGCTAAAATAAGGGCAAAAAGCATTTGATATCATTAATAATATTTAATCCAGTTTTCAGCTTGCTGCTCCTAAGCTGTGGAACGCACTCCTTTGGATGTGCACCTGGCTTCGACACTTGTTCAAATCAAAACTGAAGTCTTATCTCTTCCAATTGGCTTTCGGCCACTGAAATTCTCCTATTGAGTGTGTCCTTTGCTTCCTTTTAATTTAAGTAATATTTAAAGGAGCTGTAGTAACAATTCTACTGTGAAATAATCCCAAAACAGTCTAATGTCTCAGTCATGTTGGAAGGAACTGAAACAGATTTCATTTTCAGCTGGCTGGGGGGGTTGTCAGTTTTTCTCCTTTCAAAATAAAAAAAGAGGGACATAGATACTGTTTACTATCTGTGAGTTTGTGAGGTTGCTGAATCTGCAGCGAGTTATCTCGGCCGAGCAGGCACCAGCACTTCGATACCAGCAGGCAAAAAGCTCCAGAGTTGTTTCAAGAACAGAAGCGACCCAGAAGTTATTTCTTGTACCCCTAAAGCCTAATTTATACTTCTCCGTTTTTGTCAGTATGGACGGACGGACCGCCATGATCCGTCGTTGCAAGAGCTTTCCAGCAGGCTTGCAAGGTCAAACGGAGTCAAGCTCTCTTTTCTAAACATCCGTCCAACGTGACGGAGAGCGCAAGCTTGTGATTGGTCAGAACGCCGCTTCTTTAAATACGTCACCAGCTCCGCCATCGCCGCCTCAAAAAATAAAAAGAGAGCCAACGATATCTAGCATCAAACACGGAGCAGCTTGAAGAATACCTCGCGGTAAAACTCTGAAAATATGAAAGTTTATTCACCCGTGACTGGAGGAGGATAAAGATGCGCAGCAAGCGTTTTATTCGTCGATAGAAATGACGGGAAACGTGGGTTTAGAGGTGACGAGCGCATGAAGAGGTGGAGGAGAATGAGGGACAAGTTTGTCCGTGTTAAAAAGTCTCTTAAATGCAAAAAAGCACAATATAAACTGCAAATATAAACTGTAAATGCACTATTTTGGACCGGATACATGACAGGATGCCCCAGAAAAGCGCTACGCCCTCTGTTGTCCTGGCGGGAACTGCTTTGCAGCACTCTACAGGTGATGGAGAAGTTCGAGAGCAAAACGGTTCCGTCAATGCGTGCGTGTCTCTGCCTCAGGGAGTTGACGGAGAAGTATAAATTAGGCTTAAGAAGCCCCGGCATCCTTTTGTTTTACTCTAATATCGGGTGAAGCCGGCTAATGGCTAACGTTGAACTAATGGCGCTTGCAGACTAGCACCGGCTCCGCCTGGCCTGGTCAGCATATCTTGTGTTCACATCAGCATAGCCTGGGAATTTCTAGCGCCAAGCCGGACGTGTTTTCAGCCCTCTTCCCAAGGCGGTCTGCCTCGGGCCGAAACCGGGACAACATACCCACTGCCGACTGATTGGTCGGCTCAAATTCACGCCTACCATAGGGGGAGCCTCCGATTAGCGGATAGAATCAACCAGCGGGGCTTCCGCATGCGTGCTTCATGCTGAGGAGTTAACGAGCCTCTGAGAAACCGTTTTTCTCTGTTTCTGTCTGCTGTGAGGCGCACACACACACGCACGCATGCACACGTACACGCACACACACACACACACACACGCATGCACGCACGCGCACACACACACACACATACACAGTGCTGTCAGGCTGCCACACACAGCAAAGGGTCTCCTAAGGACAACACTGCTCAGAACACCTTTGTTTAATAAGGAAGACACCGCAGACTTCTTCGCACTCCTTTGACCCTCCCACATGCTTGGAAATGCGCTCATGACATCAGTGATATCTTTGCACCGATTTTGAAGACCGCCCATGTGCTCAACTACGTCCGCATCCCTAAGGCAGTGCGGAACCACCACAGCCAGGCTGGAGCCGGCAGAGTAAAGCATAGTAGAGTAGAGCCGGTAGTGTGTAAGTGCCATAACAATGCTAACGGTGAACTAGAATCAAATAGTTGGCTCTAAAAATATCTCAAGCTACTTTTTCAATTACCAACAACTCGATATTACAGTGAAATGTGTGTGTGAAGTGATTAATGAGTCAAGTGTGGCGTTTTACTTCCTTTAATGAGTCGTTCAAAACTATAAGAGCAAGCTAACAAGACGGCAAACAACAACACTTCCTTAATACCGGAGGCACATTATCGTAATGAGTGCAGTAAGTGCTCCCTATCGTAAAACACCCAAGAGTGCTAACACCAGATATGACAATGTACTTATCTACTTATCAACTTACTGTATAAAACTCGTCTTTGCTTGTCATCTAGAATCTTCTGGTGCTGATTCGTAACTGGCAACAGCCATGAAACTCATGGAACAGGAGTGAGAAAGTCATTTTTGCTTAGAAATATGGACTGCAGTAACCACATTTGACCACAGGATGTCATGCTTACTTCATCCTCACATATTGCACCTTTAAATGCAAAGACGTTTCTTCAACTGTGATCCCAACATATACCTAACTGAGCCAACCTGGATTATTTATCTAATTTCACAAAGTCTGTGACTTTGAAATCCAAACATATTAAAGGATTATAAATGAAGTTGGAGCATTCTGCTCTGAGATCAGAATATTGATCCATGATCAGCACACATGTTGTCAGATGAGAGGGTTTCTTTGTGTTGTGGTTAAAGTGTGTCGTCCTGCAGTCAGAGGCCGGTTTGAGTGTTTTTGACTCTAAAGTTCAGATTATGAAGGAGAACATGAGTGGAGCAAAGTGAGTCTAAAGGATCTGATCAGACATGTGTCTCTTTGTTTTGATCTGAGTATTTGTTAAGTTCCACAAGCTAGCAGTATATTTATTTTTTTCTGCAGAAAACAGGAAATCTTAAAGATGTAAGAAAAATGCAAATATACCCATGTTTAAAGAGACTTTTCAACATTCAGCAAAAATCTACTTAAGATTAGGATGTAAATGACAGCAGTGAATATATGAGGCTTCTCCTTTAAATCCAAGCCTCTTTAATAAGTTTTGACCTCTATTTTGCCCAAAATGGAAAAATCCCAAACAGAAATAAGAGGAGATGGAGAGACGTGTGTTTTGGGGAGGAAGAGGAGAGAGAGCTGCGCCGTCTGAGGATTACTGTTTGGTGTTTGCATATTTAATCTTCTCCTGTCTGCCTCTGCCGCCCGTATGTCAAAGTGTTGAATAAAAACAAGACAAGAGAGGAATAAAACCCAAGTTTCCCTGCAGACTGATCCGTATGCTGACAGACCCTCAGAGGTCACAGAGGTCACGGCTAATCTGGTGTATGGTTTCTAACTTTAGTTGTTTTTAATAACGAGGACCTTTTGGTCTGATTAAAGGGATCAAAGAAAATCCGGTTACCTGATTCCCTCCTGCAGAGGTTCTGAGAGTTTCTTAAATTTACGGGTGATCCTTGATCCTCTTTAGTCTGAGTGAGTGAGTGAGTGAGTGAGTGAGTGAGTGAGTGAGTGAGTGAGTGAGTGAGTGAGTGAGTGAGTGAGTGAGTGAGTGAGTGAGTGAGTGAGTGAGTGAGTGAGTGAGTGAGTGAGTGAGTGAGTGAGTGAGTTTCATCTTCAGTAATGGGGGTGCTGATGCAGCATGTTGTGGTGAAGGAGCCAAAAGGAGAAGCTCTGGATTTACCTGGTACATCCAAACCCTCACTTGTGGTCATGAGATCAGAATTGTGACAGAAAGAAAAAGATCCAAGATCAAAGTGGCTGACATGATCATCCACCTTAGGGTGGCCATGTTCATCCTTAAAAAAAAGGTGAAGATCTCCATCATCCAGGCAAGGCTCAGAGTGGAGCTGCTACTCCTCCTCCTCAAAAGGAGTCAACTCTGGTAGTTCAGACATCTGATTATGATGCTTCCAAGTTGCCTCCCTATAGGTCTTGAGGCATGCCTCTCTGGGATAAGATGGGTCAAACATCCTCGCTGGCCAGAGAAGAACTAGGGTTCCTCCAGGAGAAGCTGGGATGTTTGGGTTCCCCTCCTGGACCTGTCAGCTGAGCTCCATGACTCGATTTTTGGATGTGTGGTGAAAAATGGATGGATGGACTTATTTAAAATTCTGTTTTCTATAAAAAGTCTCTTCTTTCAAAAAGAGGCTTCCAGTCAGATTGTGTTAATGTATTTGTTCTGATGTTTCCTTTATGTTCATACTTGTTGGGGCTACACCTATAGACCCAGACCAGTGGACAGAAAGAACCACTGATTTATTTCATCAGCATCAGATGGTGGGTTTATGAAGATGCAGCTCCAGACTTCTAACACATTTCTGCCAAAAGTTTCTGCTTGTTCTTTTGATTGAAACAAAATATTATTTGAGGGAAATACATGTTTAGTGTCAGACTCCAGATAGTGCAAAATAGTGCTAACGGAAACTGTTCAACTTGATCTGACCCTGATTTAAACCGTTAGTGGAAACATTTAATTAAGTGATGCAGGTTTAATGTCATTTTAATATTACATAAGAAAACAACATTCAGCAGTTATGGTTTTCTGACTTTTGTAGATCTTTTCTGGTTAGACTGAATGATAAATATAATCGAAGACAGCAGATGATTGACAGCCTAGCCTAGATCTAGTTCCTCAGTCTAATAACTCATCAAAACCTAAATCTGAGACAAGAACTCAATCAGAGCCATAAATAGGCTACATTTGAAAACGCAGAGGGAATGATTCCCTGTAGGATGAAAATAGATGCGGGATAGTTGTCCTTTAAAACGTGCGTGACCCAGAACGCGCACAAGCATGTGGACTTAAACTCCGAGGCATCTGTCGCTAACCGGGATGTAAATCTACCTCTGAGCTCCGTGACCCACATGGAGGACAAAAACAAGCCCGGGGACATCCCGAGGAGTCCGGGACCCCCTGTTCTAATAGAGATAAACCCGGAGCGGAGGAGGTGAGGAGGAATGAACTCACCAGTAAAGCAGAGACAACCCATCGAAGCGCTCCGCGTCCTGAGGGAGGAATGGCATCGCACCCCGGTGTGTGTGAGCGCAGAAAAAATGCTAACACACACATAAAACAGGCACCCTCACACACACACACACGCGGGAGGCTGTCGCAGAAGGTTGAGAGGAGGGATGAGAGGAGACAGCGGTGGCGGTTCAAACCGGGTCGGTGCGCAGAGCAGAGCGGAGAGGGACGGAAATCCGCCCCGACAGGGAGACACGCGCTTACCTTTACCCGCTAATCCATCCTGATACCCGTCCGTCTCACACACACACACACACACACACACACACACACACACACACACACACACACACTGAAGAAGATGAAATTTAAAGAAGAAAAGCTTCGTTTTTCCTTCAACTGAGACACGGCGCAGCTTAAAGTGTTTAAAGACCGTTTTTTATTTGTTTGACACACAAAAACAGGCTGTGAGTCATCCTGGTGGAGGTTCATGAGATTAAAACCTAAAGAGGAGAAGATGAGAGCTCAGCTACTTCTGAAAATCAGGCTCATTATTTCTGTCAGGATGCCGTCTAATTGCTGGATTATGATTCAGCGCGTCCGTCTGGAGATCTGGTTCCGTCCAAAGGCGGATTTTGTATTTAAATTTATACTGACTTTGTGTTCTATTTATTTAACCTGTTTACTGTTTCACTCTGTGATGTTTTTGTAGTCAGTAGACAAGGTGGATTTATCATCTGAGAATATTTCGTGCACATTGGAACAATTTTACGCATTGTGTGTGGTTGTGTTCTAACGCTAGGTGGCAGCAGAGCACTATATGTATATATAGAGGTGGAGTGGAGAGTTCTGGGGAGCTACTGGAAGTTCTGCTGGAGAAAAGCTAAAACGAATGCCATGCTGTTTGTTCCTCATTCCTTTAATAAAGTTCAAATGGATGGAGAATACTGCCCGCTACTTTCTAACAACTAAATATCAGTGGTATTTACCATTTTGTAAAAATGTTCCTATAAGAACAGCTCTGACCATTAGTGATGGAGAGATTCACCGATCTGAACCAGTGGTTCGTTCATGACTCATTTTTAGGCTCATTGAACGCATGATCATTCTCATTTAGCTGAAGCCAGGTCGTGCACAGCTGCAGTTAGAAAAGCCACCGTGGGACAATATTAACTGACATACTTGTCTTAACTTGCCAAAGTAAAATAAACTTCCTGAAAACCACAGGTCCGTGGCACGGTCTCTGGTTTCTGCAGCAACGTATTTTTCTGAGCATTCCTAAGGATCTGCGCAAGCTTTGTGCGAGGTAATTTAAGATAATCCCTTATTCTTGTCACATTTGTGCAGAACTAAACACCAGACAGAATGACATTTTGCCCTTAACAGTTGTTCATAGAAGTCCAATTAATCGTGAAGATAAACCCACATCTTCCTGCATCTCCAGCATTTATCTTTCCCTTAAAGGAACAGTAACATTAGGCTACAACAGCTCTTACAATAACCCCATATGGATTATTACAATATATAGAAATATTTTCAGAGGTTTACAGTGTTTCATAATAATTCCTAACCATTACATGATGAACTATTGTAGCAATAAAATATGTACAATATGTATCACTGATGAAGTGCATTGTCTTTTCATGTTGAATTTATTGAATAGAATAGAATAGAATAGAATAGAATAGAATAGAATAGAATAGACTTTATTGATCCCACAGTGGGGAAATTCACTTGTCACAGCAGCACCATCACTCAGAAGGTAATTAGAAGAAGATAAAAAAACAAGGATACATCTATATACACATAGTCAGTAATCTACTATTGTAATCCTAGATCACTAAAAAAAACCACAAATAAAGATAAAAACAAACTTGGGTACCAACACTATGCAGCATACTGTAAGAGACACAGACAACAGTGAGAATCCGTTATTGCACAATTATAATAATATTATTATTAATATTATAATATAATTATATAATCGAAAACATTAGAGGATCAAATACAGCCTTCACAGAGATAACAAGGAAAAATAATTGTGATGTTTAAAGCCGTACTATGCAACTTTTTATATTTTTAAATCATTTTCTTGAGACAGTTTGTGCTAAAATGACCTTTTACAGGGTTAATGAAATGTCACTCAGACCACCACCACCATCTGTGGCATGAACACCGCACTTGCAACTTCAGAGTGGCGGTCCGCCACCTGTTGGGCTTAGAGAAAAGTGGAGCTGACATGCCTGGTGCTGCAGTCTGCTTCCAGCATGTTTCCTGCATGTTTTAGATCGTGAACTCAGCTGGTTAGTTTGATGTATTGATGAACCACTCCTGTAGACTAGACACTAATGAAGGCTGAGGAGACATTTCAGCAGTTAGATTAAGGTGTTAAAGCAGCATTCCGCAACTTTGCAGTTATATGGTCTCTGTCGCCCTCTAGAGGCTTCACTGTCGTAACATTAAATCTCTCTCTCGAGCATAAGAGGCATGTTTACATTCCTAATGTCAGGCAAAACAATGAAAACAAACTTTTCCACCTCCACACATTGAATAAATAGTTTTATCAGGACTGTATAACAACTTTATGCCTGACCAAACACAGTAACCCCGGTGAAATAATTTATTACTTACCTAGCCATTAGCAGCATGGCTAGGTTAGAGTCCGTAGTTCATGCCGTTCTTTCTAAAAGAGCTCTCCAGTGAGGAAAAGACGGCCGAATAAAAACTCTGGTCTTTGCTCTTGTTCTATCACGTTCTTCTTTCTGATCTCACTTTCTAGCTTTCTTTGGTGAATCTGCCGCTGCTACAGCGAGTCTATGTTATACAATTATGGCAAGCCAAATGGATAAAAATAATGCGCTTTCTAAACTGGCATTATGTCCGCCAAAATGCTCTTTCAAGACGCGTGTTTTGGCGGACATAATGCTCGCTTTAGAACACGTGAGTTTTTGCCCCCTTTGGCATCAAAATGCGCGTTCAGGACGTGCATTTTGGCGGAAATAACGCGCGTTTAGAACACGCGCTTTTTTTATCCCTTTGGCTTGCCATATACAGCCGTAAAACGACACCCAGTCAGTACATCCTGCAGCTACCCGAAGCTCAAAAACTGTATAGTGCAGTAAACAGACGTGGGACCCCCCAACACTATCACAGGTATGAAAATGAACATATTAGATAATAGTATGACGCAAAAACTTTACAAAAAAGCAGAATTTTAAGGTGTAAAAGTTGCGGAATGTTGCTTTAAGAAGATGAACGCACAGCGAGGAGATAAGTTTCACTTTTGCTTTCGCTAACGAACACTAGGGGGTGCTAAAAACAAGCCAAAACTGCCAAGTGTTGCTTTAAAACCAAATGTGGGCTGGAAATTTTTTTTAATGTGTTGACTCGTTTCAAATCGCATCACAAATTGTATCAAATGGCAAATAGTTTTCAAATCATTAATGAATCATCAGCAGGGATGAATTGTATCAAATCGAATTGGCAGAGGGTTTCGCCGTATCTGTATTGTATCGTATCGCTGGTAGCGTATTGAGATACGTATTGAATCGGCCTCATTGGTGGGGATTCACATCCCTACTGACCATGCGTACGAATGATACAGCATATACAGTAAAGCACTGTAAGAAAAATATGCAAACTGATGACAACGTTGTGGTTGTAATTCTGTATTTAAGATATAGAATAATTCAGGCAAACCAACAATAAAGGGATAAAAATTTCTGTCAAGTCCAAAAGACTGGATGTTTAATTTTGAACAGCAGATGAGTCACACAAAGTTCCATGACCGAACACAAGCCTAATTTTTTGAAAAATTCCAACAAGTTATGCTAAAGTCCCAAACTGCTGGTTCATTGAATCCAAGAGAAACAACAGAAATATTGTGTTTTCAACACTTCCTCATTCTGGTGCACATCTCACCCCAAATTAAGTGAATTTCACAACACAAGTTCTAACAGGATGACCTCAGTAATGACATAGCACACTACAAAAACTAAAAAGCTGTTTTATTCTATTTAAGATGAAACATTATTCATGAAAACCAAATAAAAACTCAAATAAAACCAACTTGAATTATAAAATAAAGGAGAAAAACGTAACTTCCATCAAAGTCCATAAACTGGATTTTTAATTATGAACAGCAGAAGAAAAAGGTGTGTTTATAAATATAATTTTATTTTTCTGTTCATATTTTTATGGAACACTGAGCAAACTATTTCTCTATTGAGTCCAATAAAGGCACACTTGGCAGTTTTGGCTTGTTTTTAGCACCCCCTTGTGTCCAGTTAGTAAAAACGAGAGTAAATCTTATTTCCTCGCTTTGCGTTCGTCTTTTTAATCTAACTGCTGAAATGTCTCCTCAGCCTTCATTAGTGTCTACAGGAGCGGTTCATCACTAAATCAAACAAATCAGCCGTGTTCATGATCTAAAACATGCAGGAAACATGCTGGAAGCAGACTGCAGCGCCAGGTATGTCAGCTCCATTTTTTGTAAGTCCAACAACTCTGAAGTTGCAAGTGCGGTATTCTGGCCGTGGTGGGGGTCTGAGTGACTTTTCATTAACCCTGTAAAGGGTCATTTTAGCACATACTGGCTCAAGAAAATGATTTAAAAATATGAAAAAGTCACATAGAGTGGCTTTTAAAAGTATCTGAATCTGACACATATCTATTTTTGAATCAAATTTTGGATGCTAGAGTAAATAATAAAGAAAGAGTTACCAATAATGTTGGACTTCACTATGACAGTTCTGTTACATTTTCATCATTTATAATAAATAACTATCAGATCTTATTATTATGAAACCTGTGTTATAAAATGTTAAGATTATTTATTTGAAATTACAAAGCAGAAATGTGCCTTTTTTATTTTATGTTATTTTATTGTAACATTTGAATTAAATCTGAGCCTATTCAGACTTTTCTCTCTGCTCTGCCTTTTTGTTTAACATTTTGTGAAAATATTTACGCTCATGACTTTTTCTTTAACTCGGTGTTCTACGAGTGTTGCAACAACATCGGACCGTCCTCCTGAAATAATCTATAAATACACCAAACAGGGCTGTTCATCGCTCATTTTCTTCCAGTTCTCTCTAAATGAAACACTTCCTCTGACTGGTGAGTCGTGGATTAAATTAATCTCATAATCTCTGCTACGCTCAGTTTCACAGCTGTTTTTGTTTACCTATATTTAATAAAAACATTTAAAGGCTTACATTTAAAAACTGTTTATTTTTTGTTTAAAACATTTTTTTTTTAAAGTTTAACGTTTTAATGAATTTTAGATGATCAGAGAGCATTCTGTATTTAAAAAAATTATTAAACGACACAATGTCTATTATTATTAATAATTTTATGCTTGCCTGATTTTTTATTTTAGGATAGAAAATGTTCTGAAAATAAAAACTCACACGTGGTTGTTATTTAAACACGTAAAACGTAGTTCTAGGTGTTAAAGTCAGAAACTTCTCTGTGGTTTTACAGATTTGTTGCATCAGAAGAAAAGAGGGAAGAACGTGAAAAGAGGAAGCTGCAGATTTCCTGACTTTCTAAATATTTTTTTGTTGACACAGGATTTCCTCACTGCTCCAAAAACTAAACCCGCAGCTATTTTTATTGTAGCTCATGAAATTACCTTCTCTCTGCTTTGTTCTGATATTATAATAAAAAATGTTTCCAGAACCAAATGTTACCACAAACTCAAACCTCACAACCCCAGCTCCAGGAGGCGGGTGCCCCCCAGTGGGCATCCAGCTGGAGGGTGTGATCATGCCCCCAGTCCTCACCATTGATGTCATACTGGGGCTGCTGGGAAACATGGTCGCCCTGTGGATCTTTTGCTTTAAGCTGAAGACCTGGAACCCCAACACGCTTTTTCTCTTTAACCTGGTCATCGCTGACTTCCTGGCTCTTGTGAGTCTGCCCCTAAGGATTGATGCCTTGCTCAGAGGCCACTGGATATTTGGAGATGGCATGTGCAGAATCAACCTGTTCCTGATGTTTTCCAACCGTTCAGCTAGCATCGCACTCATGACCGTTGTGGCAATTTACCGCTACTTTAAGGTGAGGAAAGAACAAATTGTTGTTGATGGGTTTCAGATCCAGTTAATTATTGATTTTTTTATCTTTGCAGGTTAGAAAAAGCTTGTTTCGGTTACCATAATGAACAAGAGTGAAGAGAATGGGACAACTAGAAGGTGTATTTATCATCTCTGTTCTTTCACAGGTGGTCCATCCTCACCATTGCCTTAATCGCCTGACGAAGCGTCAGGCTGCAGTGGTGTCCGTGCTGGTGTGGCTGTTGGTGATCAGTCCTCGGGTCCCCATGCTGGCCTACAACCACATCAAAGGCAGCGGTGACAGGACCCAGTGCTTCTTCTTCACTTCCTACAAAGAAGCGTCACGTGCCATCATCATCCTGGTAGGCATGCACCGCATCCTGACAGTGCTGGAGTTCATCCTGCCCATGGCCATGCTGCTGTTCTGCTCCATCCGTATCTCCACCTTCCTGAAGAAGAGGCAAATGGGAAAATCCGACAAGGTGCACAAGGCCATGAGGATGTGTGCCGCCATCGTTGCTGTGTTCATCGTGTGCTTCCTGCCCACCACAGTGACCACCATTGGTGTGTGGGTCATCCGCTCATACCGCCCATGGGACTGCACCGCCTTCTACACCTTCACCCAGCTCACCATCGTGTCTTTGGGTCTGAACTTCCTGAACTCAGCTTTGGACCCTGTCGTCTATGTCTTCTCCAGCTCCATGTTCAGGAAGGCCTTGTTGGATGCGATGCCTCGGGTCCTGCTCTGCAAACGGGATGAAGACAAGAATGCAGCTTCTTCATCAGAAAGCCAGTCCACCACACAGCAGGAACTGAAATCCATCCGAGCCAACAGAGGTAGCGAGGCCATCTAGCAAATCAGCACCCAGGAGACCAGTTGGTTAAACAGTTTTCAATTCTCTTTTCATGTTTTATGTTTCAGTCTGGTAATGTTGATAAAGTTTGATTAAACCTGTGAATGTTTTTGGCTCATGTCTGGTAGATACCCTTAGCTAGATTTGTCTTTTAGTCAAGAGACCTGTAAAAATGTATAAACATGTAAATAAAATCAACACAGACATACAATAAAAACATCAGCCTCAAACCCCGTAAACATAAAGGCCTAGTGAGTACACCTGCTATAGACGCTGGTGTGTCATCCTGCACACTGACTCGCGAAGCATGACTCCCACTTCATTCCAGGTGACTAAGAATCAGATTTAGTCAGTCTTCTACTCCTCCTTTGGGCCTGTAGCTGCATTGGATCAAGCTCCATCAATGTGTTCTGTACAAGCTCTAAATTCACCCTTTCAAAGGTTTTCATAATAAAGAAAGTTAAAGCCACTGGTCTGAACAGGGTTAATGTTCATGGACCAGTTTTAGAAACTGGAACAACTACAGCGTTTTACCAAGTTTCAACTTGTGCATTTATGTGTTAAAATATTAAAACAGTTATAAAAACAATTAGGAGGACCTGAAAAATTAATGTCTGAGCTAAATCAGTTTCAAGTAAAAGCTGTTAGTTTTGGATGCCAGCAATATCTTTCATGCTGCATCAGGCTGAGCTCAAATATTGCAAGCCATTTTTTTAAACATTCCCCAGCAGTTCGTGCAGTTTCCCTGAGACCACGGCATCATTTGTATCAACGTTATCATTCCTGTTTAGACGTTCCTCTCCTTGCTGTTTTATATGTTGGAAAAACATCGCATACTTCTAGTGATACAAGATTGTAGAAGAGTTTCAAGATTTGAAACATGGGATTGCATCATCTCACATAACAGGATTTTTCAAGATTTCACCAAAATGTTTGACATTTCTGCATTTTTTTATTTGTGCTCTTAAATTAAAAGTATAACGGTGAAAGAAATTAATTTCTTCAACGAATGAAAGTAATAATGAGTTTATGAAAATGCAGTTATCAAGTTCAAGATTCCTTATGAAGCACATTTAAATACAATTTTTGAACAAAGTGATTCACATAAAGTTAAAAAATATAAAAGCTCATGAATACGTTGAAAATGGCAAAATAAAACCATGTAAAGTTTGATAAACCTCGTAAAATTAATTATTAAAAAAACAATATAGTGATGAAACACGTTTACTCTCAAGATGAAAGGAATGCCTGTGTGTGTGTGTGCGTGTGTGTGTGTGTGTGTGTGTGTGTGTGTGTGTGTGTGTGTGTGTGCACGTGTGTGTGTGTGTGTGTGCGTGCGTGTGTGTGTTTGGAGTTAGAGTCTGCCTGATATATCACTAACTAACTAACTTAAAGCAACTCAGCCTATCTAGCTGCAGCATGTCAGACAGACACTGTAGTTTGAGTCAATGGCCTTTAGAGGGCAGTAATCAGCCAACAGAAAGAAAGATCTGCTGTTTAGTTTTTGTTTATTTTCAGAGCTTAACTGAGATTGATTCACTTCAGCTATCAGTTTTTAATCAGACCAGTTAAAACGAGTTGGTTCAAAATAACAGAGTGTTTTATTTACAAAAACCAAAGATTCAGAGAGTTTCACATTCTGACAAAAGCCAGCATCTAGTGGAGGAATCATTTGTGAGTTTTTGACTCTGGAAAAAGGGATATGTGAAAATTTACTCAACCTAAAATGCAGTTATTATTTTTACATAATCAAATCTGTGCATTTACCAAAAGGTAGAGGAAAAATAATCTCTGATCTGTTCTTTAGGTGGGCTTTAGGTTCTGTACAACAACAGACACAAGTCACTGAGTTTCCCATTCAGTTCTTCAGTCTGATGACTGGCTGCACTGTTCCACTGTGCAGCAGATGTCCACCCTCAGCTCTGGAACATGTTCACAAAAATCTCGATTCATGTTTTAATCCCAGAGATGTTCTGATATATCTGAGTTACTGAGTTGCTGTTACAGGGCGTATTTTCATGCTGATGGCCTTCAGGGAGTAGTCACGACCCTTCCAGCTGGTCCACTCCACTCCGACAGCGTAGAGCGAGCCATCGGACCCCCAGCGATACAGTCCGTTAGGGTTCGCTGAGTGGCAGTTAGAATACCAGAACGCCCCGACAAAGGACTGAGCACAGTTCTTCTCCCAGGTGTCGTTGTCTTTGTCGAATGTGGAGAACTTTTGTCCACTGAGGTGAATTATGGAATCTCCTGCAGAAAAACATGATTAAAATCACCATCAACCTATTCATCCATTTGTTCTCTGCTTATCCAAGGTCAGGTCATGGATGTAACAGTTCCACGAGGGAAGTAGATAACCCCAGTGACACCCTGCAGCTCCTCCTGAGGTTTCATAGCATTACCAGGAAGTATATATTGTATTCAATAACTCACAGTTGCATCTGCCCCGGAGTAACCTGGAAGCTTCCTAATCAGAGGCCTGAACCATCTCAACTGATTCCATCTTAAAGGAATCATCTGAGGAAGAAAACGACTGAGCTGAGCTGAGCTTGCTACTACAGAGGAAGCTTAATTTCATTGTTTGTATCTTAATTTCTAAAACAAAATTTTTGACACATTTTTGCTTTTCTGATGCTGTTGCATCACAGACCACTGATTTATTTGCGGTGGTTTTCTAACACACTTCCAGGTAATTTAATAAAAATCTGATTATTGAAACACAGTCACGTGAAAAAATGTCAGCGTTTACATTGCTCTAATCTATTGACTGTATTTTATTTGTTCATGTTTATATATGAATTGACTGCAGCAGGAAAGCATCTATACCCTGTAGTTACCTCTAACCGACTCCAGATGCTTTTAATTGGCATTAGGGTTCAGAGTTATTTATAGACTCTACTCAGGGTTTCTGCACATAACAAAGCAGATCATTTTACCCACCCGCCCCTCCATTAATGAACCCAGTGAGTTGTAGTCTGTAGCCGTCTGACTCTGGTCCGATGGAGAATGAGGAGTAACGAGCGTAAGCCTTGCTTCCTTCAAAGTCCTCCATGTCGATCAGCAGCTCATACTTCTTCCTCTGACTAAGGTGGAACAGACTCTCCAGACCTGAAAATACAGAAGCATACGCCCATCAGATCAGAACTTTCAGCATCTCCACCTGTAGTCTTTTCAGTTTAATGGAGTTAAATGCATGTTAGGGTTCAGGCCTCACCGAGCCAGTACTCTCCAGCGGCGCTCCCAAAGCCAACCTTGTACTGATCCCAGGGCCTGTAGAAGCTCACCGAGCCATCCGTCCTCCTCTGGAACACCTGGAGGTGGAGATCAAATGGTTTTGTTCAAAACTGCTGAAGTGTAACTTTGTCTGCAGTCATTTTTCACGTGTTTGTGTGAGAAGGCAGAATGCTAATTAGAGCTTCTTAGTGATGTTTGCTGGCTTTAAGATCATCAGGTTGAAGTCCTTGTTATAGTTTGTTGAGTATTTGCTGAAGTTATCAGCCTGATTATCAGTTACAGACTCAGAATTAGAAGTAAATGAGCTTTGTAAATTCCTGTTGATCAGGAAGGACCCACTGGAATCTCTGTAACTTCTAACAGGATGATTTGATTTGATAAATAAATCAAATCAAACTTCTAACTCGATGATGTAGCAACACAAATCAGGCTTTGCAAGTAGAAACAAATACTTACCGTCCACTGTCCTTCCAGTGAGGTCATGTCACAGTACACCTGCAGACAGGAAAATGTTGGTGAAATGTTACACTTCTGTTGGATCCTGAGTCAAAACTGTCGGGCCCCAACTGACCCCCCATCAAGCATTAATCACTTTCATTATGTCCTCTGGTTCAAACCAGCATCCTTTCATAGCTTTAGAGAAGAATCACACTTTGTTCTGACTATTTGTGTGATTTCTTCTTTATCCCAGAACATTTAGCATGTGAGTAGTTCTTCTAATCAATCAGGATTCCAATACCTGTACAGCAGACGTGGCTCCGATTGGATAAATGGTGTAAACCCCACTGGGTCGGCTGGTATCTTGATTATAGATGTCAGTGCAGTCCAGAGGGAGGCTGAGATCCGAACAGCTGGTTACCAAGGGAACCAGGAGGATTGACAGCAGCTGCAGGGGTCAAGTCTTCATATTATTTTATTTCAGGCACACAAAGTTTTAACATTTCCAACCATGGTTGAGTCAAATACAACAGCAGACCAAAATAAAACCTCTCATTCGGTTTGAGTCTCACTGAAAACTGTTCAAATTACCAAAGTTCTGGTCGGAAGCTCAGATACAGATCTCAGGCCAGTTTGTCTGCATTCTTAATAACAACACATTTGTAGGTTTATATAAGAAAGTCCGGGAGGGAAACCCGAAAGGGTAATTAAGACATTTGAGCCACTGAAGAATGTTTCTGAGAAACACATTAAACCTGTTATGATGTGAAGAATATTGGGTTTAACTCACCTTCATCATCATGTTTCTCTGCTGGAGTTTTCAGATTTCTGCTGAATGCTGATGAGAGACTGATGTCTGCCAGCTGCTTTTATATCTCAGAGAAAGTTACTGACTCTTGAAGGTTCTATGGATTCATGACACATTAAAGACAAACCACTATTTGGAAACTTAACAACCTCTTGTGAAATTGTTCTGTCGGAATTGTGGCATTAATTGTTGTGAAATACTGTGATAGCTCTGATTGTGCAATAAGAGATTACTCTGAGAGAGAGCACAGTGTGGCTTGTCACTTTCCTCTGAGGTTATTAAGCTGAGGTCTGTGTAGAAAAAAACATAGAACACCAAACAGCTGAACACGCGGTGCTAGTCTAGAACTTGCTGTTCTCACAGGGGTCTGTGGACAAAGGGAGTTTACCTGATGATGGATAGATTTTCTTTCAGTAATTTTGGAGATTTTGACTGATAAATGACCAGAAAAACTACCAGTACACACCATACGCTAGAACAAAGCCCTGGCATGCTGAGAGGTAAAACTGAAAAAGTTCCAGAACTGCATTCCAGCTCACTCACTAGTTACCTCACAGGTCATTCTTACATTGTTTTAGTCATGTTGTAAATTCTGTGATATTTGGTCCTGGGTGGGTGGGGTCAGCAATTTTCCAGGGTTGGCCATGGCCCCCCCTGGCCACCTCTTGACAGCACCACTGTAGCAATGTATAGTTCATATAGATCAACTTTTTTTTAGTACAGGAAAATAGAGGTGTGGTGTGATAGCATATAAAGATATTCAAGTGTGTGTGTGTGTGTGTGTGTGTGTGTGTGTGTGTGTGTGTGTGTGTGTGTGTGTGTGTGTGTGTGTGTGTGTGTGTGTGTGTGTGTGTGTGTGTGTGTGTGTGTGTGTGTGTGTGCATTTAAACATCCCCACCCTCCACACTGCTTTTTATCACCTTCAAGCAAGAAGCTCTGGTCACCAGGTGAAGTTGATGAGTCTAGTTAAAGCAGCTGAGGTATAAAAACTGTGCCAGCCTTCATCATTCTGCTGATTTCAAGCTCTTAGTTGTGCTGGTAAATATGGTGATTCACAGTGGTTTGAGGTGAGTTGTCTTGTGTAAAATGTTTGTTTATTGTTTGATTTTACTAAAAGTTTTTTATTTGAACAGAGGTTTGTGGGTTTGCTTCCTACTCTTCAGCATTGGAACTTGTGTTCCTGCTAAAAGAGGTGAGCATTCACACATTTCTATGTCATGTATATCTGAGGGACTAGTATCTCCTAACTCACCACTGAAATCTCTTCTGGTTCAGGTCAGACTGGTACAGGCTATGGCTTTGGTGCTGGTCCTGGTTACACCAGAGGTGGCTTTGCCCCTGGAGCAGGTGGTTCTGGGTACACCAGTGGAGGTTCTGCCACTGGTGGTGGTGCTGGGTCCAGTTACACCAGTGCTGGTGTTGGATTTGGTGGCTCTAATGCTGATCTCTTCAGTCTCAAAGATGGAGATATTGCTCAGATGATTGCTGATCTGATGCTTATGAGGTCTGGTCGTCCTTTCCCACGCTTTCCTTGGACCTCTGACCACGTTCCCTTTGGCTCTGTAGAGGAACATCTTGAGTACCCTTCATCCCACGTTGTCCGTTCCAACAGTGGCTACCAGCGAGCACGGGACTTCCGTTCTGATGCCAAATACACTGAGGAAACATTTGACCACATTCCTTACTCTGGAAAAGACCAAGAGAGTGATTCCTTAGAGTCCAAAGGGCTGAAATGGGCCCAGTGAGTAAAGGTCCTACAGCAGCTGATGTATGTTTGACTCGGTTTCATGCAGGTGAAAACAAAGCATCAGCTATTTAAAGAAATAAATTTGACCAATGCCAATATATTTCTGTCTCGTCTTCAGCGTTCTAGCAAATGGCAGTAAAGTATTTTCCTCAAGTGTACTTTGCACTAAATTGTCCCACTTTAAGTTCATGAAGTTACACTTAAGTATACCTGGAAGATTACTTTTAGTAACTTTTTTTTTTCCCCAGTACTTTTTGATCCCTTGGGAAATATTTCTGTGCATTGGACCCATCTTTACATTAGTAAGGAGCAGTGGGTTACCATTTGAATCTAACCCAGAGGCAACTTCAGAGTTCAGCATTGTGCCCAGGAATGCTTTGGCATGTGGCCTGCTGGGAATCGATCCTACGACCTTCAGATCATAGGGTGACTGCCACACCTCCAATAAGAATAATAAATGTAATAAAATTTAATTGACTTAAGTATACTTTTAGTTAAACTAAGTATACTTTAAATGAAGTGTACACAATTTCAAATAAACCTTGGGGAAAATGTTTTTGTCTGTGTTTAATACAGGTCCTTCTCAAAAAATTTGCATATTGTGATAAAGTTCATTATTTTCTGTAATGTACTGATAAACATTAGACTTTCATATATTTTAGATTCATTACACACAACTGAAGTAGTTCAAGCCGTTTATTAGTTTTAATATTGATAATTTTGGAATACAGCTCATGAAAACCCAAAATTCCTATCTCAAATTAGCATATCATGAAAAGGTTCTCTAAACAATCTATTAACCTAATCATCTGAATCAACTAATTAACTCTAAACACCTGCAAACGATTTCTGAGGCTTTTAAAAACTCCCAGCCTGGTTCATTACTCAAAACCGCAATCATGGGTAAGACTGCCGACCTGACTGCTGTCCAGAAGGCCATCATTGACACCCTCCAGCAAGAGGGAAGACACAGAAATTTCTGAACGAATAGGCTGTTCCCAGAGTGCTGTATCAAGGCACCTCAGTGGGAAGTCTGTGGGAAGGAAAATGTGTGGCAGAAAACGCTGCACAACGAGAAGAGGTGACCGGACCCTGAGGAAGATTGTGGAGAAGGACCGATTCCAGACCTTGAGGGACCTGCGGAAGCAGTGGACTGAGTCCGGAGTGAAAACATCCAGAGCCACCGTGTACAGGCGTGTGCAGGAAATGGGCTACAGGTGGCGCATTCCCCAGGTCAAGCCACTTTTGAACCAGAAACAGCGGCAGAAGCACCTGACCTGGGCTACAGTGAAGCAGCACTGGCCTGTTGCTCAGTGGTCCAAAGTACTTTTTTCGGATGAAAGCAAATTTTGCATGTCATTCGGAAATCAAGGTGCCAGAGTCTGGAGGAAGACTGGGCAGAGGGAAATGCCAAAATGCCTGAAGTCCAGTGTCAAGTACCCACAGTCAGTGATGGTCTGGGGTGCCATGTCAGCTGCTGGTGTTGGTCCACTGTGTTTTATCAAGGGCAGGGTCAATGCAGCCAGCTATCAGGAGATGTTGGAGCACTTCATGCTTCCATCTGCTGAAAAGCTTTATGGAGATGAAGATTTCATTTTTCAGCACGACCTGGCACCTGCTCACAGTGCCAAAACCACTGGTAAATGGTTTACTGGCCATGGTATCACTGTGCTCAGTTGGCCTGCCAACTCTCCTGACCTGAACCCCATAGAGAATCTGTGGGATATTGTGAAGAGAAAGTTGAGAGACGCAAGACCCAACACTCTGGATGAGCTTAAGGCCGCTATCGAAGCATCCTGGGCCTCCATAACACCTCAGCAGTGCCACAGGCTGATTGCCTCCATGCCACGCCGCATTGAAGCAGTCATTTCTGCAAAAGGATTCCCGACCATGTATGGAGTGCATAACTGAACATAATTATTTGAAGGTTGACGTTTTTTGTATTAAAAACACTTTATTGGTCGTTGGAATATGCTAATTTTTTGAGATAGGAATTTTGGGTTTTCATGAGCTGTATGCCACAATCAACAATATTAAAACCAATAAACATCTTGAACTACTTCAGTTGTGTGTAATGAATCTAAAATATATCAAGGTCTAATGTTTATCAGTACATTACAGAAAATAATGAACTTTATCACAATATGCTAATTTTTTGAGAAGGACCTATGTTTACCTACTCACTCTTGAGCTGTTCATACCAAAGCTGACCTATTGCTAAAAATGTCTGAAGCTTGAATCCAGTTTAAGTTCTGATCCACGGGGAAATCTTTCAAGATGGGGTGAAGGGGCCATATATTCTACATGGAGCTTTGTGGAGACCTTATGCATTTAGTATATTAGCTATTCTAAGATTTGTTGAAAGGTCTAAAGCTGTTGGACAGTAATTAAAATGTGTATCTATGTAGCTAGTGAGGGCTATTAGTTTAACTAGAAAACTCTAACTTGATCCCAGCCACCTTCAAGTCTGTTTCTAATAATTAGGACATTCACACCAAAGGCCTGCTGGAGGAGGTTGCCTTTAGGACTCGGCAGTCCTTATCTTGACTACCCCTCCTCCCCGATGGTATTCATAGGTAGTTTAGAAGTAAAATATCTTCAAGAAACTGAAGTCCAGTTGCCTTCATTTGAATCCCTTTGGATTCCCATGACCTGGATGACTGAAAACCTTCACCAGCATTTCTCTCTAATAAAAAGAAATGTATAAATTTAGGTGAGGGATCAGACAAAGTGCAGCCCAAAGACCCCTTATGATGAATAAAATAAATGGAACCAGTGTTCCCTCGCCCGGACGCGGGTCACCGGGGCCCCCCTCTAGAGCCAGACCTGGAGTTGGGGCACGCTGGCGAGCGCCTGGTGGCCGGGCTTTCACCCATGGAGCCCGGCCGGGCATAGCCCGAAGAGAAGACGTGGGTCCCCCTTCCCATGGGCCCACCACCCGTGGGAGGGGCCAAAGGGGTCGGGTGCGATGTGCAAAGGGCGGTAGCCGAAGGCAGGGACCTTGGCGGTCTGATCCTCGGCTACAGAAGCTAGCTCTTGGTACGTGGAATGTCACCTCTCTGGTGGGGAAAGAGCCGGAGTTGGTGTGTGAGGTTGAGAGGTTCCGACTAGATATAGTTGGACTCACCTCAACGCATGGCTCTGGCTCTGGAACCAGTTTCCTCGAGAGGGGTTGGACTCTCTACCACTCTGGAGTTGCTCCCACTGAGAGGCGCCGAGCAGGGGTGGGCATACTTCTTGCCCCCCATCTTGGTGCCTGTACGTTGGGGTTTACCCCGGTGAGCGAGAGGGTAGCCTCCCTCCGTCTTCGGGTGGGGGGACGGGTCCTGACTGTGGTTTGTGCTTATGCACCAAACTGCAGCTCAGACTACCCACCCTTTTTGGAGTCCCTGGAGGGGGTGCTGGAAAGCGCTCCTTCGGGTGACTCCCTCGTTCTGCTGGGGGACTTCAATGCTCACGTGGGCAACGACAGTGAGACCTGGAGAGGTGTGGTTGGGAGGAACGGCCCCCCTGATCTGAACCCGAGTGGTGTTCTGTTATTGGACTTCTGTGCTCGTCATGGATTGTCCATAACAAACACCATGTTCAAGCATAAAGGTGTCCATATGTGCTCTTGGCACCAGGACACCTTAGGCCGCAGGTCGATGATCGATTTTGTTGTCGTTTCATCTGATCTGCGGCCGCATGTCTTGGACACTCGGGTAAAGAGAGGGGCGGAGCTGTCAACTGACCACTACCTGGTGGTGAGTTGGCTTCGATGGTGGGGGAGGATGCCGGTCAGACCTGGCAGACCCAAACGTGTTGTGAGGGTCTGCTGGGAACGTCTGACAGAGTCTCCCGTCAGAAGGAGCTTCAAGTCCCACCTCCGACAGAACTTCGAACACGTCCTGGGGGAGGCGGGGGACATTGAGTCCAAATGGACCATGTTCCGTGACTCCATTGTCGAGGCGGCTGACCGTAGCTGTGGCCGCAGGGTGGCCGGTGCCTGTCGTGGCGGCAATCCCCGAACCCGCTGGTGGACACCGGCGGTTAGGGATGCTGTCAAGCTGAAGAAAGAGTCCTGTCAGGTCTTTTTGGCCTGTGGGACTCTGGAGGCAGCTGATAGGTACCGGCAGTCCAAGCGGAATGCGGCTCGGGTGGTCGCAGAGGCAAAAACCCGGGCGTGGGAGGAGTTCGGTGAGACCATGGAACAAGACTTCCGTACGGCTTCGAGGAGATTCTGGTCCACCATCCGGCGTCTCAGGAGGGGAAAGCAGTGCACTACCAACACTGTTTACAGTGGGGAGGGTGTGCTGCTGACCTCGACTCGGGACGTTGTGAATCGGTGGGCCGACTTCGAAGACCTCCTCAATCCCACCGGCACGTCTTCCAGGATGGAAGCAGAGTCTGGGGATTTTGGGTTGGGCTCTCCAATCTCTGGAGCTGAGGTCACTGAGGTGGTCAAAAAACTCCTCGGTGGCAAGGCTCCGGGGGTGGATGAGATCCGCCCGGATTTCCTTAAGGCTCTGGATGCTGTGGGGCTGTGTTGGTTGACGCGGCTCTGCAATATCGCCTGGACATCGGGGGCAGTTCCACTGGATTGGCAGACCGGGGTGGTGGTCCCCCTATTTAAAAAGGGGGACCGCAGGGTGTGTTCCAACTACAGGGGGATCACACTCCTGAGCCTCCCTGGTAAGGTCTATTCAGGGGTTCTGGAGAGGAGGGTCCGTCGGATAGTCGAACCTCGGATTCAGGAGGAGCAATGTGGTTTTCGTCCTGGCCGTGGAACACTGGACCAGCTCTATACCCTTGGGGGGGTTCTGGAGGGTGCGTGGGAGTTCGCCCAACCAATCTACATGTGTTTTGTGGATTTGGAGAAGGCGTTCGACCGCGTCCCTCGGGGGGCCCTGTGGGGGGTACTCTGGGAGTATGGGGTACCAGGCCCCTTGATACGGGCTGTTAGGTCCCTGTACGACCAGTGTCAGAGCTTGGTCCGCATTGCCGGCAGTAAGTCGGGCTCGTTTCCGGTGAGAGTTGGACTCCGCCAAGGCTGCCCTTTGTCACCGATTCTGTTCATAACTTTTATAGACAGAATTTCTAGGTGCAGCCAAGGGGGTGACGGGATCCGTTTTGGTGGCCTAAGGATCAGGTCTCTGCTTTTTGCAGATGATGTGGTCCTGTTGGCTTCGTCAGAACGTGATCTCCGGCTTTCGCTGGAGCAGTTCGCAGCCGGGTGTGAAGCAGCTGGGATGAGAATCAGCTCCTCTAAATCCGAGACCATGGTCTTGAGTCGGAAAAGGGTAGAATGCCTTCTCCAGGTCAGGGACGAGGTCCTGCCCCAAGTGGAGGAGTTTAAGTATCTCGGGGTCTTGTTCACGAGTGAGGGAAGGGTGGAGCGTGAGATCGACAGGCGGATTGGTGCTGCATCTGCAGTGATGGGGGCGTTGTACCAGTCTGTCGTGGTGAAGAGAGAGCTGAGTCGAAAGGCGAAGCTCTCAATTTACTGGTCGATCTACGTTCCTACCCTCACCTATGGTCACGAGCTTTGGGTAGTGACCGAAAGAACGAGATCGTGGATACAAGCGGCCGAAATGAGTTTTCTTCGCAGGGTGGCTGGGCTCTCCCTTAGAGATAGGGTGAGGAGCTCGGTCATCCGGGAGGGGCTCGGAGTAGACCCGCTGCTCCTCCACATCGAGAGGAGCCAGTTGAGGTGGCTCGGGCATCTGATTAGGATGCCTCCTGGACGCCTCCCTGGTGAGGTTTTCCGGGCACGTCCAACCGGGAGGAGAACCAAAGGAAGACCCAGGACATGCTGGAGAGATTATGTCTCTCGGCTGGCCTGGGAACGCCTTGGGATTCCCCCGGAGGAGCTGGCCCAAGTGGCTGGGGAGAGGGAGGTCTGGGCTTCCCTCCTTAAGCTGCTGCCCCCGCGACCCGACTCCGGATAAGCAGGAGAAAATGTATGGATGGTATAAATTTAATAATTGTGCTTTACTTATATAGAGTAACTTTAAATGAGTCTTTTCTCTTTAAAGTCATTCTATACAACTTCATATTTTAAATCATTTTCTTGAGCCAGTATGTGCTAAAATGACACTTTACAGGATTAATGAAATGTCACTCAGAGCCCCACCGCCCTCTGGCCAGAATACTGCACTTGCAACTTTAGAGTGCCCATCCGGTCCCTGTTGGACTTAGTGGAGCTGACATACCTGGCACTGCAGTCTGCTTCCAGCATGTTTTAGGTCATGAACACAGCTGATTTGTTTGATTTAGTGATGAACCGCTCCTGTAGACACTAATGAAGGCTGAGGAGACATTTCAGCAGTTAGATGTTAAAAAGACAAACGCACAGCGAGGAGATAAGTTTCACTTTTGCTTTGACCACAAATAATAGCACTAGGACACTAGGAGGTGCTAAAAACAAGCAAAACTGCCAAGTGTGCCTTTAAATAAACAGAACAAAAAACTATTTGAATAAATGTTTATTATTCATGAAAAGGTTAAATAGAGATTACAAATCTGGTCACTGACAGGGTTCCATTCAGACACAGGGACGATACGACAAACAGCACACAATGAAACCACAAAATTTAAATTATAAAATCAGTACGGAGAATTTACAGAGATTGCATATTTAAAGAAAGATTTTATAAAATATCCCAGAATTAGTGCAATTTTACCACCACCTGGAGAAACCAAAGAAAAACCTGCTGCACTGCCAGTCCCCTGAATGAACCACTTTCCACAAAACCAAAAGTCCTTTTGGTCTTTTTGGAGTGAACTAAACGTGACGCTGCTGATTTAGACCCAGCTGTTAGAAAAGTGCAAAAAAACAATGTTTTCTGGATGGCTACATGTTATAAAATCACTCAAATCAGCATCAAATGTAAATAACACACAGTAAAACGTTAACGTAGTGAACAGATCACGTCGTAGTGAAGGCAGAGTCAGTGTTTGACTGGATGAGGAAAAAGATTCACGTGTGCAACAAATAATACTCCTCCAGTGTTTCACATTTAAAACCATCAAACAGGAAATAAAGTCCGACTCACTGCATCAAACTGAGCCTTTCATTTATGACATCAGTAAAAAATGAAAACATTTAAACTAGACACGAGAGCTACATGAACGTGTAACTCATCCCTGACACTTCGAAAAATAAACCAGAGCTTTACTCTAACAGAACCGAACATTTCAGCCTCACCTGGAGTTTCCCTCATGAAAAAATTCTGCTGTAGGATTTTTTTCTTGTTTGTCATACGATGAAGTTCATTCAGCACTAGTAGATAAAATAAATCTCCTCCCAGCTGGTTACTGATGAATTATCCCTGTGAGGTGGCGTTCTTTCACCTGAATGTCATGAAAACAAAATTACAATTTGCTGATAAGTATTGCACCAATGACGCGCCTGTTTGTATGAACACCAGATTATGCTGAAACAGCCGCAGCTACACAGATTCAGTATTTACAGCACCACCGACACAAATGGAACTAAGCTAAGGAAACCAACGGATGTGAGATTAAAGGTGGCACCAAAGTGAAAAACAAGTGATGACAGAAAACTCTTGAGAGCCATCACTTACGTTAGAAACGCTCCTCTTGGGCTGATCAGACATTCAAAACCAAAATCTCAGCAGAGGAGAAGAAATGAGGAAGTGAACGCCTCCTCCTGCTGCAGGGCTCCACGTCTGAGGTCAGAGGACGCTGTGCTACATGAACTGATTCAACAACATTCCCACGCTGTGCGCCTCACCTCCGAGCTGCAGGTGGAGCTGCAGCTCCTCCTCTAGACAGTCAAAGTCTCCGTGCTCCTGCTGCTCCTCGGTGAGGAGGCGCTAGAGTGCTTTGGTTGGATCATGAGTAGATCTCAGTTCTGGTTTTCACAAAAACAAAAATGTGAAGAAACGAGCCAAGAGCGACGCCAGATCACAAAACAAATCGATCAAAAATCATTCCCAGAAACACGCTCCCCAAGAAGTGAGAAAGAGGAGGGGGCGTGGCTTCTGCATGCTGCTGAACACCCTTGATTAACACCAAGCACCGGTGGACAAGGGTTACACACGTGCACAGATCTGCTATGAGCGTGCACGCACACAGGCTGTCAGAGCATGTGCGAGTCGCTGCTCAGCCTCAGTCTCTTCCAGGGATTGTGTGGAGGATCGCCGTGAGACGATGAAGCTTGGGATGACCTCAAAGCTGGTGAACGATGCTGTCAGCATGGTGAGTGGGCGCGGCGCCATCCTGACGCAGCCTCTGCCACTGAAAGGTCGTACTGAGGGATCCCACCTCATCATCGTCCATCTCCTGCTCCTTGGCAAACTCCAAGAACACCTGAGTAGGAGGAGAAGTAATGTTGCAGTAATGATTGATTACTGCTCTAAAAGTAAAAACACCCAGCAGCACAGCAGCTGTACAAACAGAACTACAAAATTCTACTGTTTTTACACACAGAAGGTTTCTAGAGAAATTTCTCCTAAACTTCTCAGAGGGACACGTTCAGAGGACCCGTCAGGTAATAGAAAACAAAAAGAGCAAAGGTGGTAAAGTTGTTGGCTTCTGATTAAATCTACAATAAAAAAAAAACTCCACTTACCTGCTCTAAAGTCAACTGAGAGAAGTTGAACTCCTCAAAGTCAAAGGTCTTTTTGGCTGAAAACAGAGAGAAGACATGAAATGGTCAGTAGCTGTGGCCCAGTGTGTGTGTGTGTGTGTGTGTGTGTGTGTGTCATGAGAAACTCACCGTGCTCTAACTGGGAGAATGCCTGAGCCAGAAACTTCACGTCCTCCATGGGGATCTTATAAACCATTAGAGTGGTGAAGCTGTACAGGTGTGTAGGACAGGTTTAGTTTTCTGTACATTTACTAAAATCAGTGTCAGACTGGCCTTTTGTTCGTTTGCTTTCATCATCTCCACATATTATACAGTTTGTCAACAAAATGACTAATCATCCTCACTAACACCTCGACAAAACTCTTGATACTTTTGCTTCATATAAAAAACATCTTGCGTGCGTGTGAGGAATGTTTTCATAAAAGTCAGTTAATGTTCTCTCCTCCTCGTGTCTGATATTAACCTGAACAAGATTTTAACAACAGTGTGACCCCCACCTCTCCTGGCGGGCAGCATGTGGAAAAATTCGGAGGATCTCGTCGTGCAGCAGCGCCACCTGCTGGAGCCCCGTGTGCTCCTCTCTGAGCTTCACCTCCAGGCTGTAGCCCTGACCGAATTTCCCTTTTAAGTGTTGGATGGAGCCGATGCATCTGTTAGAGAGAGAGACCATGAAGCTGCAGGTTCCCGTGAAATCTGACAAACGCTTTTAACATTCAGACAGAAGTTTAGAACCTCAGCTGGCCCGAAACCATGATGGCGACGCGGTCGCACACGGCCTCTGCCTCCTCCATGTAGTGAGTGGTGAGGATGGCGCCACGCTGACGGTTCCTGAACGCAGCGCGAACGGCCCTCCTGCAGACAGATCAACGTTAGAAAAACCACAGCGCAGTTCACCTAAACTTGCTGGATTAAATAATTCTCAGACAGAAATCTGAGGAGTGTTTTTATCATATAATCTCACCACATGCGCTGCTTAGATTTGGGATCCATTCCTGATGATGGTTCATCCAGCAGGACGATCTGAGGATTCCCGATCATACTCAAAGCAAAGCACAGCTACAAACAGACACAGATATCAAGTGAAACTCAAAAACAATTTTATTCTATAAAGTTAAAATAATTGAGCTGATTTAGAAAGCATCCCACTAGAGGAGTTCAGATATTTTAGATTTGATCTCACCTTCCGTTTGAGTCCTGCTGAAAGGCTCTTGGCCTGTTTGTGCAGATGATCCTTCAGCTCCAGAGCATTAGACACTCTGAGGACAACAATCACACAACAGCCTCAGAAACAAGTTTTAAATACAAAAAAATGCCATTTTTTATTTGTAAGAAAATATTTTCACCTCATAAAATGTTCAAATCTAAAGAGTTTGACATTGAAAAAAAATCCAAAGTAAATATCTTTGGTGTTATTTGAATTGACCTAAAATGTTTAGGTAAATAAGCTAAAACAAATCAAACACAAACCACATCATCTTCAGCCTCCAAAACATGAAAAAAATGCTTTTTTTTCCTATAAATATGAGAAAAATATATTTCGGCACATTTTAACCCTGAACCCCTGATGTTGTTTCCAAATTCGGGTCTCTTATTGGTCACCTGCAGACTCACCGCTTTATGATGCTGGGGACGTCCTGTCCTTTCAGACCTTTGATGGCGGCGTAGATCTCCAGATGTTCCTGCAGAGTGATTCTGGGCCACAGAGGGTTCAGCTGAGGACAGTAGCCCACGTGCTCCAGAGGGTTGTCCACCGGATGGAACTCTGTGCTGTAGTCTCCCATCAGAATCTGGACAAAAAACACAATTAGTTCCATTTCCACTCAAGTTATGCGTTTTATTCCATTTTTGCTACCAGAGAACTGACCCAGAAAATGAATACAAGTTAAGAAACTTTGCAGGACAATAAAACTTTTCTATTTATTGTTTCCTCTGAGGAATCCCTCAGAGGAAACACGCTTTAACTGAGTTTAATAGGCGTATTGTAGGGAGTGTACTGGTGTACCTGGCCCACCGTGGGGTTGGTGTCACCTGCCAGCATGTGCATGATGGTGCTCTTTCCTGACCCATTTGGACCCAACAGTCCGAGGACTTCACCTGAAGAAACAGCCAGTTAGTTTTAAGTCTGAAAATATAATTCTGGGGGGTTACACAGAATTAGTTCATGAGGAGGAACTAGAAAATCAACCTTTTCGAACACAGAATGAGACGTTCTTTGTGGCTACTTTGGTCTTCTTGCCAAAAGAGAAGCATTCTTTCCTGCCTCTGTACTGCTTCCTCAGGTTGTGCACAACCACGACGGGTTTCTAAGAAAAAAAATACTTGTGTTCAGGGAAGGTGCTGTGATGGCTGCTGAGCTCTAAGACAGCTCAGATGCACTCACCTCTTCACAGGACTGGCAGGTGAGCGCCTCCTTCACTCTGGCCTTCTCTATCCGAACATCCTCATCCTCATTCATCCCTTCATCTGGGGCCCAATCCACTTTGGGTTTTGACTTGGACGAGATCCTGTGAAAGCTCAGAGTTAGTCCAACAGGGTCCCATCCTACTGCTGCTGTTTCACTTTCATTCATTTCAGCTTCCAAAAACAAATCCCCCCATGTTAGTCGTAATAAAGGTTCTTTACCTTTGTAACAGCAGCTCCTTCATCTTACAGCTTTAAAGACGTACTTCATACCTGCACCGTATAGCTCTAACCTTAGCAACAGCTGCAGGCTCATAACTAAATTTCTGCCTGTGATGTGAGATTTTAGTAGAAATGTGATCATCACCTGCAAAGCTGATCGTCTTTCATCGCCCTCCCTCCGTAACGAATCTCCAGCCACCGGAGAATGAACAGTAGCAGGATGCACTGGAGATAAGGCTGGAAGCACATTTTGTTAAAACACGATCCCTCAGGGTCTCTTTTCTCAGTGCTTGGAACAAATTAATTACAGGACAAACTTACAGCTACAGCTGAAATGAGCTGACTTTTCCACAGGGAGTTCTCCACATACAGAGTTGGCAGGAATGTTGCCTGGAAAACCATGGAAACATCAGTCAGGTGACCTTTGACTTTCATACAGAAAACAGTCTTTTCTGTTTTAAGAATCCAAATAAATAATTTTTGGAATTCTGCAGTTAGTCACAAGGAATGCTGTGGTTATCTACAACAATAAATACAACCAGCAGCAGCTAAATGGAGCTGATGAGTCAGGGCTCAAATCCTGCAGGAATTTCTTGATTCTTCTGAAATAACCATGTGCATGACCCTGATGGGTCAGGTTTATAAACACCGTCATATGAAACTCTGAAATTCAGGATATTGAAGCCATTGAGACGGCAGCAGCAGCCGTTAGCGCAGGGGTATTCAATATTGGTCCTGAAGGGCTGGTATCCAGCACGTTTCTCTGCTCCAACCCACTTGATTCAGTGGTTGAATCGCCTGTGCAGCAGCTCATCAGGCTCTGCAGAAGCCTGTTAATCACCTGCTGATTGAAATCAGGTGTACTGAAGCAGGGTTAAAACTAAAACATGCTAGATACTGGCCCTCCGGGCCCGGAAACGAATACCTCTGTGTTAGCTTATCAGTCCTGAAGGATGTTAATTCTATTTCTCTGAACAGAGGCCGTTCAGGAAGCGATCTAACATGAGTATAAAAAGAATTATTCACAACCTTTACACAGAAAACCACATCAAAATGGCCAAAATGTCTGAGTGTCCTGCTGAGAACAGCTACTGAGTCACCTTGGTGATGCAGTTCAGGCAGCCCATGAGAGGATACAGAGGGTTCAGGAGACACAGGACATTCTGCAGAATTCCTGTTATTTCAGGGATTTCAAACTCAAAGAACTGGACCAGGAAGGCAGACACCACACACACCTGAAGAAAGAATCCTTCGTTTAGTGATACCCACTAACATCACATTGATTTATTCTGTTATTCTTTCTCTGATGTTTTTAAAGAATCAGAATTATTTATCTCACCATTATACTTTTATACAGTTTAGATTTCATGAACAGAACTGGTGTCTCACCATCATGGAGACAAAAGAAAAGAAGTCCCTGTTGCTCTGGACCCGTGTGAATCCAAATGAAACCACGTATGTGAAGAGGATCATGGCGGGACCAAAGCCAACGATGCAGAGAACCTGAGAGGAAGAACAAAAATAAATCTCTACTGTGACTCAAGAGTTTCCATGTGTTTCCACTGCTGTTACAGACCAGAGAGGTGAGGTTTCCAGAAACCAGCAAGTTTCCAGAGTGGAAGGAGAAGAGGATGATGTTCATCAAGGACAGGATGAGGTAGTAGAAGGGGATGTCCACCGCTGCCTGGCCGCACCAGTAGGCTGATGGCAACAGACCGGAGATTCGCAGTGTTGAACGGCACTTTATCTGAGGAGGAAAGAAGGTTTGTTTACCTGAGACTCGAAGCTTTAGGACTTACAGTGCATCCAGAAAGTATCACAGCACTTCACTGTTTTGTTTATGTTACAGCCTCGTTCCAAAATGAATTAAATTCATTGTGCCCATAAAATTCAACACACAACACCCCATAATGATAATGTGAAATAAGTGTCTTTGAAGTTGTTGCAAATTTATTAAAAATAAAAAACTTGAGAAATCACATGTACATAAGTATTCACAGCCTTTGCTCAGTACTTTGTTGATGCACCTTTGGCAGCAATTACAGCCTCAAGTCTTTTTGAATATGATGCCACCAGCTTGCCACACCTATCTTTGGGCAGTTTTGCCCATTCCTCTTTGCAGTACCTCTCGAGTTCCATCAGGTCAGACGGAAAGCGTCGGTACAGCCGTTTTCAGATCACTCCAGAGATTTTCAATGGGGTTCAGGTCTGGGCTCTGCCTGGGCCATTCAAGGACATTCACCGAGTTGTTCTGTAGCCAGTCCTTCCATATTTTGGCTGTGTGCTTAGGGCCATTGTCCTGCTGAAAGGTGAACCGTCGCCCCAGTCTGAGGTCAAGAGCGCTTTGGAGCAGGTTTTCATCCAGGATGTCTCTGTACATTGCTGCAGTCATCTTTCCCTCTATCCTGACTAGTCTTCCAGTTCCTGCCACTGAAAAATATGCCCACAGCATGATGCTGCCACCACCATGCTTCACTGTAGGGATGGTATTGGCCTGGTGAGGAGCGGTGCCTGATTTTCTCCCAACGTAATGCCTGGCATTCACTCCAAAAAGTTCTATTTTTGTCCAATCAGACCAGAAGATTTAGTTTCTCATGGTCTGAGAGTCCCTAAGGTGCCTTTTGGCAAACTCCAGGCGGGCCGCCATGTGCCTTTTACTAAGGAGAGGCTTCCGTCTGGCCACTCTACCATACAGGCCTGATTGGTGGATTGCTGCAGAGATAGTTGTCCTTCTGGAAGGTTCTCCTCTCTCCACAGAGGACTGCTGGAGCTCTGACAAAGTGACCATCGGGTTATTGGTCACATCCCTGACCAAGGCCCATCTCCCCCGTTCACTCAGCTTAGAAGGCCGGCCAGCTCTAGGAAGAGTCTTGGTGGTTCCAAACTTCTTCCACTTACGGATGATGGAGGCCACTGTGCTCATAGGAACCTTTAAAGCAGCAGAAATGTTTCTGTAACTTTCCCCAGCCTTGTGCCTCAAGTCAATCCTGTCTCAGAGGTCTACACTCAATTCCAAATCATGTCCAATCAACTTAATTTTCCACAGGTGGACTCCAATTAATCTGCTGAAACACCTCAAGGATGATCAGTGGAAACAGAATGCACCTCAGCTCAATTCTGAGCTTCACGTCAAAGGCTGTGAATACTTATGTACATGTGATTTCTCAAGTTTTTTATTTTTAATAAATTTGCAACAACTTCAAAGACACTTTTTTCACATTATCATTATGGGGTGTTGTGTGTTGAATTTTATGGGCACAATGAATTTAATCCACTTTGGAATGAGGCAGTAACATAAACAAAAAAGTGGAAAAAGTCAAGCGCTGTGAATACTTTCCGGATGCACTGTAGGTCTCCATCAACAGTCAGAATCCCTTAAGAGACACAATCATAGGAAAGGAAAAAGCCTTTCTCCTAGGTGTACATCTTTGGAGAGGCAGCGTGTGAGCGTGCACAAGTGCTTTTGGGCAGAACATGAACAACAGGAAGCTATGAAATATTTCAGTAAGTACTCTACTCTAAGTATTACTTAGATACACACATACTAACTCAGCTGTTCCCAGCTTCGGAGCAGGAGAGTGATTGTTTTCATCCACCCTGGATGTGTTTAACAAACACTGATGTTGATGCTAAACATTCTCAGACCTCCATTATCGGTGTTAGTGGCGTCACTTCCTGCTGCCCACGGATAAAAGGAAGTGATGCCACTAACACGGCTACTCTGATGAAGGCTAACGTTTCCTAGCCAAAACACGTCAGGTAAAAAAACATTGTTTTACTAAGCTGTGTTAGAAAAAGAACAAAATAATGGATTTCGAAGCTACACAGTACGAATGCACAAAAGAGCTTCTCAGACCTGCTCTGTTAACTGGTTACGGTAGAACCCCACCGTGGGAAACAGTAGAAGAGAAATGTAAACGTGCCATTGTGTAAATGAAATAAAAAAAACAACATCAAGTTAAGTTGCTAAAATAACAAGGTACAGACCATTTCAACAGAAAACGAAACCTTAACAGACCTCTGTTGTGATCTAGCACTAATAGAAAACTGGGAAGAACATAATTAGATCTAATGAAACGATCATCAGATGTCTAGTAAACCGATATTCAAAAGAAAAAGGTTTTGGGGTTGTAGTAGAAAAACATCTGTGAAACTTTGTTGATACAGAATAAAAAGGGTTTTGCTTTAGTAAAAGAAAAGCATCAAATGTTCTTGATTTGACGAGTCAGATGTTTTCTAGTTTACTGTTTTGATTCCATCGTTAACAAACAGAAAAAGGGTTTTATGACAGGAAAAAGGTCTGCTTGCTAAGGGTTTGTGGTCCGAAGCTGGTTTATAAAAGACAAATACTTTGTATTGAACTTTTTCATTTTAAATAAACGTTAATTTACTAGTATTTTTGTGAGGCCTCACATGAGTAAAAATCTGTACATGAACATAAAAAGTGTTAATCTGCATTAATCCAATCCAGCATGACAACACTGACGGCCACAAACTGCCCAGGGGTCACACGTCCACTCCCCTGATCTAAGTCGTGTTTAACACATATTTTGGTGAAACCTGTAAGGTTAAACACACTGAAATAACCTCATACGATAAAAGCATAATCTCAGGATGTTAGAGATTACCTCTCGATCTCGAGTGTGGTCCATGGCGAAGTATGCTGGCATTCCAGCTGCCAACATTCCCAGCATGATGGCCTCGATGCAGACCAGCGCATAAGATACTTTATCAGAGATTTGCTGCAGACACACACAGTTTTACCATCAGTTTTATAAATCACAGATAAGTGATAAATCATTTATTTCCTAGTCTTTTCCTGCCAGATACTCACATTCTCAAATGGTTTTGTCCAGGTTCGGATCTGCCCAGACCCATTCAGACCTCTGAGGATGGCGTTGCTCAGAATGTTTACCGCCATGGGTAAAGCATGAACAGTGGTGCTGTTAAAGGCGATGCTGTATTTGAAACCCTGTCAGAACACAGCTGGCGTTAGTGCAGCTCTATCCCAGTCAAACCTGAAATAATCAGAACAAGGCTCTGCAGACCTTGCTGGATCCTGTAACGTTGATGGCAGCACTGTGAGGAGCTACTTCCATGTAGCTGCTGCCTCTCATCAACTCCACTTTGATGTCCTGTGATTCAAGGTTACCGATGAAGTCAGAAATGTCTGAATCTGTAGGTCCAGAGAGAGAAACGCAGTGTTATTAAATACCAGGAATTACCCAAACTCATGTTCTAGCTCTACAGTGTCTTTCAGACCAGAAAACATCTGAACCAGTAACAGACCCACCTGATGAGTTCTGAACCAGCAGGCTGGTGGCATATCTGTGAGGGGCCTGATTCTTTTTGAGAAGGTAAATGGGTGAAAACTGGCGCTCTGGTGAGTGAATCTGGATGTTTCCTGTCACCAGTGAAATTACAAGGACGGTCCCAACAAACAGCAGGAACAGAACCAGACTGCAACACAAGACACGGCGTTTCAGACACTTTTCTAGTGAGACAGGAAATGTTCACATGCTCCTCCGTCTGTATGTAGAGGGACTCTTACTATCACCCATGCTTGTCCTATAAATGTAAAATGTTATTTCTTCCTGTCCTGCATGCTAAATGCTGTTGCCAACACTTTAGCCCTAAAGTGGAGTCTGGCTCACTCACGTGTAAATGAAGGCCTTCCACTCCCTACGCATGTTGAGCATGTGCAGCCACGCCACGGCGCTGAACTGCTGCCACCAGAGAGCGTGACCCGACACATCAGACTTGTTGTCAGAGAACGAGAGCAGCCGCTGGTCCGTATCGTCCACAGAGGCGTTATCACACTCATCCTCAGCCTGCTCTCGGTTAAACACGCTGTAGTCTGGTGGCATTAAAATACAAGAAGTAGCATTTTTACTCAAAGTGCGTTTATAATCTTATCAATCATAACAATGACACTTTAGATTCACACTCACCAGCTTGATCCACTTCATTTTCTGCCTCCAAACGAAGAAAAACATCTTCCAGTGTTGTCATGGAAACCCCATAATTAATTATCCCCAACTTTGGTTGCGCGTCCAGCTCTGAAAACAATCCTGCGAATGAAAAAACAAGCTAAAGATGATGAGACCTGGACCCCATTTAAACATTTAATATTCTGCATTGATCAGAAAAGGAAAAGGCACACTTCATGACTTGTGACCATCACAAACATTTTTGTTGCAATTTAGTCTTATTCTGTCTCAGTTTGTTCACAATTTGATCTCAAAGTCATCTGATGTTTCCTCACTCAGAAACTGAACTGAGAAGGGTTCCAGATGCCTCTGACGACTCATTATGTGAATATTTGTGAACATGTGTATGAATCCAGCAGGGTAGGAGCGAGGTCCTGAGAATCACTTAAGTCAACGAGAGCCTTCATAAATGTTATGAGACATTTTTTAAACTCCACCGCTAAACCTGTTCAAATTAGCTGTCGACCATCCTGTGAGATGCTGATTACCTGGACGATAACAACCCAATTCTAGAAATGTATGAGTCAGGATTGTCTGAACCAGCCGCTCTGACCTGGAAACGTGTCCATGCTTTCAAAAGGCAGAGTGAACGTCAGCTCTGCCTCGTGCTGTCGGGACAACTTTGCTTTGGGAACATGATGGCTGACCAGTGATGCAACACTTTCTGCGTTACATCCCTCACTGATCGACATTCTGCAAAGACAAATAAATTATACAGAGATGTGTTTACTTTAGGACTCAGTGTTGATCAATGCAGTGAGGCCTTTAAAATGTAAATCTATTAGGCAGGTATTCTCTTTTTTAGGGATTGCATCAAAGCTGAAGCACTACTCACCTGAGATGATAACCAACCCCACACTTGATCTTGAGATAAAGAGAAGAGCCGACACATTTCAGCTGCCCCTGAGAGATCACTGCTTTACGATCTAAAGAGAAGAAACACACCCAAACCGTGTGATTAAGACACAGTTACAGAGCCGCTTAGATCTACTGGTGATGATCATGTGTTTAGATCCTTATGCCTGGTTTAAGTTCATACCAGCGAGGATGTCTGCCTCGTCCATGTAATGCGTGCTGAGAACAATAACTCTGCCGGCTCGGAGATTCTTCAGCAGAGACCAGACCTGGTGTCTGGAGCAGGGGTCCATTCCTGCTGTGGGTTCATCTAGAAGCAGAATCTGACAGAAACAAACATGCAGAACAACAAAACTGGTCAGATCTCTGTTAGCAGAGCGACGCCCACATCTCCAGCATGAAATGCATCCACTATGAGCTGATGCAACACACATGTGGCTTTAGGTTTCAGATCATTTCATAAACAAATATGGAAATGAGGTCAGTGTGAGTAAGTCACAGTAAAAGCAGAAAGGGGAACAAGGTTTCTACTTTATGTTTTAAGGTTCTTTCAAGGCAGAGAATTAGAACATTTTAGATAGAAGTTTTAAGTTTTATGGGAAATGTCAAAGTGTACACGTCTGATTTAACTGAAACCTTAGATCGGAAAGAGTTCAAAAAATGCTCAGAGAATCTGGTCACCTTTGGATTCCCGAGGATGGCGATGCCCACGGAGAGTTTTCTCTTTTGGCTTGCACTTAGATTCTTAGCCTGAGCTGTCATGATCTTCTGCAGGTCCAGATCCTTCAGCACTTTGGTCACCTGTAAGTCAAAACAATTATTATTGACATCAAACCTTACAGGCTTACTTCAGTTTTCCTCTATTGCATCTTGAGCTGCAATTTATTATAAAACTTTAAAAATTAGTGAGACAAACATCTGCTAAATCAGCCTTTAGTCTTAAAAAAATCTAGAACTTTGTATAAAGGTGAAAGGAGGAGCTCTTTATGAGAAGATTTTCAAACTTTCCTTGAAAGAAATAGGGCACATCAAAATAAAATAACTCAAGTCCCTCTAAATGAACAAAAGTGAACTTTTAGCACGCATCAGATGAGTTACTGCGTCGTCCCTGCAGAAAAACAAATGACCAAGAAAAATGAAAAGGGGCAAAAGCAGCCAGGAAGTGCTGGGGGTTCAGAGCGTGATTTCATCATCATCATCATCATCATCATCCTACCTCAGCTTTAACATCTGCTGGTGGGATTCCTTTTATGGCAGCAAAAATCTTCAGATGCTCCTCCACAGTGAGCACATCAAAGATGATGTTGAACTGAGGGCAGATTCCCACCAGATGCTTCATCTCTGACCCCTCGGCGACCTCTGCGACGGGAGATCCGTATATGGTGGCCGAGCCATTTGTGGGCGGGCAGATGCCACACAGGGTGTTCATTAGCGTGGACTTTCCAGCTCCGCTGTGTCCCAGCAGGGCTGTGATCTGGCCTTCGTAGATGTCAAACGTCAAGCCTGTGAATGTAAAGGAAGAGATGGGCAGTGTCATGACAGAGAGAGTCCGCTGGTTAAAAATCTTACTGCGGTAAAACCGCACTCACCTCTCAGAGCCTCCACCATGTTGTCCTTGTCTTTGTAGACTTTCCGGATGTTGTTGAGGCTATCAGCGATGGAGTGAGTGAGCAATAAAACAAAAACAGATGAGAGAAGTGAAGACAAGGGCTGACTAAACATCCAACGATCTGCTAAGATCTACCTCAATCCTTCACAGCCTTTTAATTCCCTCTGCTGGCTGCTTCTCTAAAATAAGATAAAAACTCTTTGTTGCGTGTAATGTTTTAAAAAGTTCTTGGTCAACATCCACTCAAAGCTCTCAGGAGATCCTTCAGTTGTTTTTCTTTACAGGAACTAAACTGTCTAATATGTGAACAGGACTTTGGTCATTCTCTGAGTTTAGGAGCCTTTTTACTGCCTGAATGATTCAGAAATCAGATCGGAGTGGTTTAACAAACCCAAACTTGTGAAAATGTTCAGGTGCAAGAACTGAACTAGAGTCAAAAATCCACCATAGTTCAAAGAAAACTTGAAGAGAGCCAGAGACCGTCTCTAAGCTTTACATCCTTGGTATTGTGTCAACACACACCTGTATGCTCCAGAGCAGCAGTACTCCTGCCTTTATGATCAACAGGACTGATCAGCAGCACCTGGCTCATACTTTAATATTTTATTTCTATGGAAACATCAAAGATGGACTCTCAATCATGTTTGTGTACTTTGACTTTGATAGACTTACTGTGTGTGTGTGTGTGTGTGTGTGTGTGTGTGTGTGTAGGTAAGAAGTTGTCTATTACAGATTTGAGTTGATCTGCTTGTTTGACACTAAATTAGCTCCCCTGAGAAAACACATCAAACATCAAATAACTAATCTCTCAGCAGGTCTGGATGTGCGTGCGCTGAGGTCTGACGATCTTCTGCTGCTCTCCACATCCCAGATGAGCTATAAAATGCAGGGAGAACGGGTTTTTGTGTGTGCCAGTGCTCTGGAACTCACTTCCTCTGTCAGTCAGACAGGCTCAGACCCTTGCCTGTTTTAAATCACGTTTAAAGACTCACTTTGATGGCCTGGCCTTTAGTCAGTGACTTTTATGCCTGTCTGAGGTTTTACTGACTGTTTTATCTATTGTTGCAACTTGTCTTGTTTTATTCTGTTATTATGTATGTATGTGTGTTATTGTTTTTTTTTTTTTTTGTGAGTGCAGCACTTTGGTCAGCTCCCATGCTGTTTAAATGTGCCATAGAATTAAACTGGTATGATATGTTTACCGGATGGCTTCTTTCCCTCTGAATTCAGAGGAAACGGGCTCAATACACTCTTCCCCAGCTGGAGCGCCGTTAGCTTCAGCATCATAAACTGAGCTCACTTCAACGTAGCGCTTCCTGTCTTTGGACCAATAGGACGGCTTCAGGAAGTACAACAAGGATCTCCTTATTCCAAAGTCACCTACATGACAGAAAAAGGATCAGGTATTTTATCGTTACAAAGTAAAGAATATATTTGACTGTAAAAACTAGAAGTGTTAAAAACTTACCAGGGATCACCTGGTCCAGGTAAACAGCCAAGAGAAGGTAGAGGACACAGTCCACAGCCAGCATGAACAGGGGGACGTAGAGAGGATAAGGACCGCTGGTTAGGGAGGAAAACACGGCCCCGTATCCCTGAGCCTCCAGGTAAACCACCTGACACAGACATACAGCAGAGATTCACTAACAGATCCGTGGCCTTTAACGCTGTAATCATTACGTCCGAGTAGATAAATGCAACAAATCAAAAGTAAACAAGAACAAGCAGAAAATAGTGAAGCTGGGTAAGGGTTAGGGCTGAGTGGTGTGATCTGGTTGGCTGACCTGTGCAATCCCGATTGAGAAGGCGCTGGGGGAGAGCAGGCAGAGGAGCCACACCAGCGGCTGTGGGAAGTCTTTCATCAGCACAGTGAAGAGCGACATGCAGCCGAACACCACCGTCAACAGGGAGCCCACCGTGCTCGCAAACTTCGGCTTCTTAAATAACGGCGTCAACATGAAGGAGAAAAAGATCTGAAGAAAAGGGGATAATAAGGTCTGGATGAGAAGAATTTATCACAGCTGCACAACTAGCAACCCATGAGACTCTCACAACTCTGACCAATAAGAGAAAGTAAAGAGCTACACTTATTTTTTTATCTGAACTCTAGATTTTTCCAGCAGCTCCTCTCAGGTTTACGTCTGATAAAACAGGATGGATCTACTCACAGATGATATTCCATAGAGGAAGTTGAGGAAAAAGATGATGAAGAAGTCGCTGTTGGGGAACAGTGAGGTGACTGTAGCGATAAGGGCCATCAGGATGGACATGGCGGTCACCAAAGCGGCGTACAACAGGCCCCACGATAACCTGCATAAATAAATGTCAGGTAGGATAAAGATTCATTCATGTCAGAAACCTTTTATAAAGTCCTCACCAGAAGGCCGTGTTATAAAGCCCCATCATGGTCATGGTGTCTTTAAGGCGATGCTCCTTCTCAGCCACCACGTTGACGATGAGAAAGGTGACGAAGGGCGTGAAAGCCAGCACTAAGTAGATGGAGATGAGGGCATGGGGGAACTCGTGCACCTCTACAAAGCTTGGATGGCCCATCATAAACACGTTCAGACTCAGCTCTTTCCACACTGAGCGCTTTGTCTGCATCTGAACACAAAACATGGACACATCTGCAGATTAACGGGATGAAAATAGAAGGCATCAAGTTCTTCCATTAAGAAATATTCTAAACATTTCTCCTACGCCACCTGAAAAAGCACTTAGGATTGAGGAGATCACTCATCCCGAGTGTCTCACCTGAATGATGGCTGCATCAATGAGCGACTGAAGATGAGAGAAACCAGAGAGCCAGTAATTAGCTGCTCGGCATTTCTCCAAGCTGCTGTAACAGCTGGCTGAAGGAAAACAGAATAAAGTTTCTGTTAGACAAAGTAAAAATATAAAAATTTGTGGATAAAACATGACAAGGCGGGAGAAGGAAAAGAGTTGGATAGACTTCTCTAGAAGTCAGAATGATACAGCTCTCAGACAGATTTTAGATTTCAGGTGATATTCTCTACTGGTTTGTCCAAAGATCTGATAAGAAAAACAAGTCCCCCAAAGGATCCTGCTGTTTAGAAATTTCAGGATAAAACGGATGATTTCAGATCCAGTGTTTACCAACTTTTTCCCTTTTGATTAATCCTGTCCTGATGAAAAACCGAGATAAGCCCTGATCTTTACCAACAGACTCGATGTAATCCCTTGACAGGGGCAGTTTATTGTATGGGAAGCGCAGCTTGTACGATGTGGCAGCGCTGTTCAAGAACACCACGCCGATGTAGCTGGACGGGTCGTACAGGCTGGCGTTCTCCAGATCCTCCTCACTGGCAAAAAACTCCAGACGATCCTGCATATCTGCAAACAGGAGGTTGACAAATGTCTCCGTAGCCTTTATCGCTCTGTAGCAGAAACCTGAATCTCACACCTGCAGTCACACTCACTTATCTCCCGGGCCACATCTTCCATGATGTGGTTGGTGACGTTTGTGATCGGTGCGTAGCCTAGACCGCTGAAGTCCTTAAAGATCTTCTGGAAGTTGCTGTTCAGCTCTACTGTGCTGATGTCTCCGTAATAAATGTGTGGGTTTAGAGTGCTGATGAGAATGAGGAGACTCAGGAGCAGCAGAGGCAGGATCAGTTCCTGAAAGACACAATGAGAAGAATTAATCCACAGATAGAGAAATACATGATGGTTTAACAACATGCCGTTAGATGTTCCTTAAGTTTGTTTCGTTAATCAGAAAACAAGCTGCACAAAACAATCATCTTCACATTCTATTTAAATGATTAAACATCCTGACTCAAATATTATAATTAAGACATTTATTGAAATTAAATAATCCAAATAG
The DNA here is from genome assembly GCA_006937985.1 of Aphyosemion australe. Lineage (NCBI taxonomy): Eukaryota > Metazoa > Chordata > Actinopteri > Cyprinodontiformes > Nothobranchiidae > Aphyosemion > Aphyosemion australe. Next base: position 1,266,060 of record SSNS01000185.1, read on the forward strand.
TGAAGCTCTTTTTATATTAGCCATGTTAAAGCCACACACACCGATGCTAACTAACCACTAAGGTGAAAACTTAAACTACTGGTCCATGACTTCTATTGAACGACCATGATGTTCAATCTGAAACATGAAGCTGAAATCTCAGGCCATTACAATTTCACACAACACTGCATTAACCCGTTGAGGGAAAAATATTCCTGAGAATGCCTTCCTTCCTATAGATGGAGCAGACGTCCTCCACAAAGAGAAGCTGCTTCACTAGGATTTTAAAATGCTTCCACACAACTTCAGCCAAATAAATGATGCATGATCTACCGAGGGGGAGACGGAAACAAGAGCCAACAGCAGGTTCCTTACGTCAATTCTAGACCAGGGATCTGCAACCATAAGTGGCTCTTTGGATCTTCCACAGTGGCTCTTAACTCCAATATAAACAGGGTTTCTTCAAGTGAAATTCAAGTCTTTTAAGACCTTTTATATAAAAAATTTAATACCTTTTTCACTGCCCTATGGTGTGTTTTGGTGTGTTGTCTAGTTCCCTGTTTCCCATCTGATTTTTATAGTTAATATTTTATTGTACAAATTTCACCTTTATTTCAGTAACAGTTTAGGTTGTATAATATCACTCACTTTTCTCAAAATATCATCTCTACATACAGGTCCTTCTCATAAAATTAGCATATTGTGATGAAGTTCATTATTTTCTGTAATGTACTGATAAACATTAGACTTTCATATATTTTAGATTCATTACACACAACTGAAGTAGTTCAAGCTGTTTATTGGTTTAATATTGATGATTGTGGCATACAGCTCATGAAAACCCAACATTCCTATCTCAAAAAATTAGCATATTCCAACCGACCAATAAAAGAAAAGTGTTTTTAATACAAAAAAGGTCAAACTTCAAATAATTATGTTCAGTAATGCACTCAATACTTTGTCGGGAATCCTTTTGCAGAAATGACTGCTTCAATGCGGCGTGGCATGGAGGCAATCAGCCTGTGGCACTGCTGAGGTGTTATGGAGGCCCAGGATGCTTCGATAGAGGCCTTAAGCTCATCCAGAGTGTTGGGTCTTGCGTCTCTCAACTTTCTCTTCACAATATCCCACAGATTATCTATGGGGTTCAGGTCAGGAGAGTTGGCAGGCCAATTGAGCACAGTGAAACCATGGTCAGTAAACCATCTACCAGTGGTTTTGGCACTGTGAGCAGGTGCCAGGTCGTGCTGAAAAATGAAATCTTCATCTCCATAAAGCTTTTCAGCAGATGGAAGCATGAAGTGCTCCAAAATCTCCTGATAGCTAGCTGCATTGACCCTGCCCTTGATAAAACACAGTGGACCAACACCAGCAGCTGACATGGCACCCCAGACCATCACTGACTGTGGGTACTTGACACTGGACTTCAGGCATTTTGGCATTTCCCTCTGCCCAGTCTTCCTCCAGACTCTGGCACCTTGATTTCTGAATGACATGCAAAATTTGCTTTCATCCGAAAAAAGTACTTTGGACCACTGAGCAACAGGCCAGTGCTGCTTCACTGTAGCCCAGGTCTGACTTATTTCAGAAAAAAGTCAGAATCCCAGAAACTAGAATTCTCGTGTTATTCTCAGAAATGTGAGAAAAAATAACTTATTTTTCCTGTGGCCTTAATGCTTTTCTTTTGATATTTCTGGAAAAAATACAAACAGTCATTTTTCAAAGGGTCTTGTAAGATTTGCAGCTCTCAAGTTTTATTCCAGAGGTCTGAGCTTTTTGGATTGCAAAGGTTGCAGTTCCTTCCTCTAGATTACACCAAGTGGGATTAATCTTGTGTTCTTGTGTACTCTCAGAGTAACAAACTGACTATTTAAAGAATGTGTTAACAGAAGATCTTGTATACAGAGAAATCCAAGCAGACAACATATCAGTGTGCAGAGATGGAGAGAGAAAACCAGCAGTAAAACAAACCTAACCCTTATCAGGACATTGGTGAAAATAGCAAAAACTATTTAATATGAATAAAGTGCTACAAGAACAGACCTGGAGGCTCTGCTGCTTGGTCCTCCATTTGATGAGCAGATTCTTGTGGAGGAGGCTTTTTGTTTGGGACCAGACATCAGCATTACTTCTGAACACCGGCTGCATGCTGCCAGCATTCCTCATCCGGATGACGTAGGGATGGGAGGTCGTCTCACTAAGGCTGGCCTCAGCTGCAAAAACAAAAAGAAGAAAGAATGAAAACCTTGAGCGACACAGTTCAAGTCTCACTAAGGGTTTTCTCAGAAGCTGTCACCGTCTGATAACAAGTGATACTTTCAAACCAGTGCAGTCCCTCCTCCTGTGAGGTTTCCTGCTAAATGGATTTAGATTCAATCTGCGTGTGAAACTCAGATCAGATCAGTTTTCAAAAAGTAAATAAAACTTGATGTTTAAGATATTTTTTAACAAGCAGAGGTTAACTTGTGCTTTACCAATAAGCTCCCAATGGTTTTTACATAGTTCAGTCAAGTACACACACACGCCAACTAGAATATGGCAACACCAGGCTGCATGGTGGCACAGTTACTGTTGCCTCTCAGTAGGAAATCGAATCCCCAGCTGCAGCCCTTATGCATTAGCATATTCTCCACATGCATGTGTGGGTCCTCTCTGGGTATACGGTCTCGTCCCAGAGGCCAAAAACATCCATGTTAGGCTAATTACCTGCGTTGCTAAATCCACAACTGCAAGTTGCTTTGGATAAAGGGCCGATTAAATACATAAACACACTGACTGAGGCGAGGCTGCTGAGCACTGGCGCCACCGGTCCCTCCGACCACCACCAGCAGGCAAGGTGGGATAAGTGTCTTGCCCAAGGACACAACAACGGCAACAGATGGGGCTCTAACCTGCAACTCTTCGGTTACGAGGGCGGACACTAAACCACTCTGCAACCTTTGCCTCAGATACTTTGCATTTGTTTCTTATATCACACCAACTTTTGTTCTGCATGAATACAATACAATAAATAAACAAATAAAACTTCAGACTTGGTGCTTTTCACAGACTAAAAGACCTTTTTGTTAACTTCTGCCTGCACCTGGAACCCTGCGTCTTTTCAATAATCAAAGGTTTTTCTGGACTTTTTAAGTTATTGTAGCCATGGACGTTTTTACCTCATTAATCATTAATATTGGTAACCATTTAATTCTAAGAAATGTTGCTACTTCTTCAGTTTCAGGATATTTAATTAAATGGACAGAGTGGAAATCTTTCTCCGGCTACAGCCAGACCTCTGCCAGACAAAATAAATTAAAGTGATTGTGCACAGAGGTGATTGTGCATTTTCAGCAGTGGCTCCCAGACTGTGGAACCAGCCTCCTTTTTCTATTAGGCAAGCCACCACATTTTAAGATGCTTTTAAAGACTCATTTATACCCACTAGCTTTTACTTCTGGTTGATTTTTGATCTCTATTGTTTTTATGTTGTGTACTATTGTATTGTGTTTATATTGGTGTTCGTGTGCAGCGCTTTGGGCAATGCCAATTGTGTAAATACACTATATAAATAAAGTTGAGTTGATTGTCATCACTGAAATTAATTCAATCATTTATGTAATGATGACTGTCATTGCTGTAAAAACATAAGAAAAATCTTCATGGTAGATCTGATTTATGCATCTTGTTTTGATGAGCAGATGAAGAATAGGAGCTGTACCCAAACAGCAGAACATAAAACCAGTCCTTTGTCCTTGTCTCGACCTGGACTATTATACCAGAGGATTTCATTTTAGGTTCTATTCATTTTTACTGGAGTTCTGATTTTTTATCAAATACTTTCCACCTGGATTCAGCTAGCATGTTCACATCCTCACCAGAGGAATAAATAATAATCTGAACTATGTTTTCTATGAACATTGCTGGCAGCTATCGAGTCCTCCTACAATGTTGTTATTTTAGTCTGAAACTATATTTCTCTGCCTCCCCTGGTGACTTATTCCCAGCTCATGAGCATGATCAATCATCAGTGAGAGCTGCTGAGGTGTGGGCAGACGAAGCTGCAGCAACTTTTCTATTCTAGTGCACCAGGTCTATGGTACTGGTGGTGAGGTGAAAATTACTAAATACAATACACACCTCTGTCACAGTAACAGATACACTAACAGTCTATTCAGATAGCGTCCAGGCTGCATTAATGCATGCATCCTGCTTTAGATTTACAGGTAAACTATTTCTGTTATTTTCTTGTATCTAACTGTTGTACACATCTTAGCATTATGCAAAATCTAAGAGGAAACATCTGAAGAAAAGGAGCACAATAAGAAAATATATCTACAAAATTAGGACGAACTAAGACTGTAGGGAAAAAACATCCATCAAAAACCTGACATGAGACTGAATTATAGGTTTTCAGTAGTTCTTTAGGAATCACCTTTTTGAAGCTAAAATCACATTTTCAACATGTCAAATAATGTCTTTTTTTATTCAACAAAAAAAATCAGGAACAAGTAGTGTCTTTATGATAGACCGCCACATAACACAAGTCTCAACATATGAATAAAATTAGTTCTTTGCCAAGTTGTCTGATTTGTACTGACACAGCTTTGTTTCATGCCTTGAGTTAGGGGGAAAGAGATGAGTTAAGGAGAGAGAGAGAGAGAGAGAGAGAGAGAGAGAGAGAGAGAGAGAGAGAGAGAGCGATATAGATAGATAGATAGATAGATAGATAGATAGATAGATAGATAGATAGATAGATAGATAGATAGATAGATAGATAGATAGATAGATAGATAGATAGATCATGGTCATAACATAAGAACTAGCACAGAGTGAAAAGACCTTCAGAAAGGACTCAAGGAAAGTTCAAGGGAATTACAATAAAACGTGGCTGCTTCAAAGGAAAACAACACTGTTGCACAGTGTTCAGATGCTCACGTTCAGATCTACAGATGAGTGTCTGTCTCTCCCACAAAAGTTGGATAACGGTGAGCAAACACAAATACATAATAATCTATTTGATAAAGAGTCTTGACAAGCTCTGTTCTGTTTTGTTGACCTTTTATACATTCTTATCATGAAGGCTAAATATGATATGGAAACTTTTTTCTGAGTGACAGAAACGTAGCCAACAGGAACCCTACACTTTAAACAGTCAAACGCTCTGAAGCTTGGTTATGATGATTTTAACTAGCAACCAGATCTCATGTAGTGATGGTTATCAGAAATAGCTAGCTGTTGTTAGCCATAAACTAGCCTGGCGTTTTGTTGAAGCTGGCTAATATTTAACTTAGATTAGTACTCTCTTCGCTGTTTCTCTTTCGCGCTGACTAAACATTAGACAAAGTAAAGCCGGTGAACTGATGCTGAAACTGCCAGATAAAAACTGTGTTTGTCTTCGGCAGCTAAAGGCTGAATGGCAACAGGAGCGAAGCTAACACGCTGGAACCACACAGACTTGATTTGAAGAAAATAACACACGCTTCACGAAGAAAAGCCCAAGATTTAGCATACTCACGTATGAAATGCATTAAGGCATATCCTTCTCCAGCATGTAACTAAACAACTGTGCACTAAAATCAGCATATCATGTAAACGCCCAAAGCTGAATCGCTGTCTACGTCGCTACTTCCTGCTGTTGACTACAAATCCCAGATAACCGGGCATTAACCAATCAGATCGGACGTTGATGACGCATGATACTAGCCTGGTGAACTAGACCAAATTCTTGCTTTGCAGAGTTTCCAGAGTATATTCACATATATAGGATGGCTTGCCAGGCTAGCATGATACCTGTTTGTGTTACGCTCCTGAAAACTGGAGAACGAGTGATTTCAGTTGCGTCTCATGCATCGACGTGGTTTCACACAGTAAAAGAGCGATTCAATAAACAAAATAATAATAATAATGATTTGCTGATCTAGCCCGGCAGAGAATATCAGTAGGTACAAGACGTTTCAACCTGCAGCCGGTTAAAAGCGCGGTTAAAGAGCTTACGTACAAAACCCGCTATACTACACATACAACTATAATAAAATGCTTGGTAACACTTTACAATCAAGAAAAGAATTCATATAAAGTGTCTTCTTTCTATCATGCAGATTACAAGCACATCGTGTTTTGATCATAATCACTATTGTTTTACCTGAAAACAGGGGAGAAAGAATCATAAAGTGATTTGAGATGCGCCTCTCATGCAGCTCCCCTAGTGGAGAATAAAGGTACTACCAACCAATCCCTAAAAAGCCCTGACTTATTGATTACTAGGGATAAGATAATACTGATATGGCAATATATCGTGATATTTTTTCCTGCAATATTATATCGATACTCAAAAGCCGTGTATCGATTTTTTGGAAGAATTTACATGCAAACATTTGTGTATTTTCTTTTGGTGCAATTCAAACACCGACGGCTAGTTGGCATCAGTGAGCATTGCAATGGGTTTTGTTTCCACCATTGAAATGTAAATCTCTATTATGGTTCAGATACCTAATGTTAAACATATTATCATAGATATATTATATAGATCATGGACAGCTCCTCCAGAGGTAGCCATAGACATCCCAGATATAAAACTGAGCGTTATCGTAGATCTTTCATCCCCTGAGCTGTAAGATCGTATAACTCCTCAGTTTAAGCTGTGCTGGTATCATCCTGGTACACAATAACACCAATGCATTATTCAGTATGTGTTCTATACTTGTGCAATACCGGATTCACATTGTTGTCTGTGTCTCTTACAGTATGCTGCATAGTGTTAGTACCCAATCTTTTATTTGTGTTTTTATAGTGATCTAAGATTACAATACTAGATTCCTGCCTATGTGTAAATACATGCATCCTTGTTTTTATCTTTCTTCTAATTACCCTTTGAGTGATGGTGCTGCTGTGACAAGTGAATTTCCCCACTGTGGGATCAATAAAGTCTATTCTATTCTATTCTATTACGTATCAGTTTGGACTGTTTATTGAATTTTCCTACAATAAATTCAGTCTAAAAAAATCGCTAATTTCATCTGGCTGAATGTATCGCAATATATCGTGATATATCGTATCGTGTCCCCTGTATGGTGATACGTATCGTATCACCAGAATTTTACCAATACACATCCCTATTGATTACCGATAGACACATATTCCCTTGAATAAAACGACACAACCATTAACCATCTCAAACGATTGTTTAACAGTTTTTACATTGTTCTTAATTTTATTTCATTGTTTTACTGTCAACTACCATTAATGACTAACAGCTGCATAGGGTCTTTTAGTACATTAGGGGTATAATAGTTTTCCCAACTATCACACTTGCACAAATCAGAACTTGTCTATGTGAATATTTTTTAGACAACATATTTTACTTCTGTTGTAAACAAAACATAAACTGGAATAGAGAACTTGCCAAACAATAATTAACCTATATTAAAATTCAGAAAAATAATTTTTGAAAAAGGAATTTGCAAAAATCTTCAAAGAATTTAAATGATTATGTTTTTCCCAGTTTGCACCATTAAAACTTATGCTTTTGCATCAATTTTTTCTTTAATCTCTTCAGTCATTTTGTTTTTGGCACCAAAATGTTATCCTGAGCTTCACAAAAGAAAACAGCTGAGTAATCAAAGCAATGGGTTAAAACCAGGGTTCGAATTACGGGGGAGCTAAAGGGAGCCCGGCTCCCCTGAAAGGGTGACGGGCTCCCCTAGAAGCCCTCAACTGACACACCCAGGGGGAGCCCGAAAAAAGATCAAGTTTCTACCTATATTACATTATTTATTTGGACTCTCAAGCGGAGATTATTTTGGGCGGAGAGAATGGAGAGCGGCAGCGCTGATTGGTGGTCCTGCGCACGGCCACAGTAAGTCGCGCCACCAAAAAACATAATTAACACGCGATCGTTCATGTTCGCTCATATTATCTGGCAGCCTTTCTGTCTTTCATTTGTGCCTGACGCTCTCTCCCCCTCCCTCTCCTGTTGATCACTGAACCCCGCACCTCTGCGCACCGGTATTGCGTCAAATATTCTCGTACGTTCCATCATTGTTATGTTTCTCCAGCTGCTCCGCGCCTCCCAACTGAAAAAGTCGCGCGCGCTCATTACAAGCTGCACTCCCAGCGCGCTCTGCTCTCACCACAAGAGAACTACAACCTCGTTGAGCTCAAACATCTTATTTGAGCAAATCCAGAGCTTTAAGTGGGCCCCTCCCGATATATGCAGAACACGCGCTCCATGAGGGGCCTCATTTTGCACACGAGTACTCTCTCCAAACGCGCAAAAGGCGCATCGCTGTTGCGCACCGCGCACACACCACCGTCAGCTACCGTTAGCCCAGGCAAGAGGAGAGAACAATGAGACGAGGTATCCGACACCGTGCACGCTCCCGCAATGATTGACAGCAGCAGCATCTGAACAACCAGTGGTCAGATGCGCCGACAGGCAGCTGGAAACATGGAGGTGGAGATGCATCCAAACGGATGAGAATAAGCACAAGAAAAAAAGTCAGAACAAGAGGAGGAGTGAGCTGCACTTGAAAGTGGGAATGTTGATAAAAAAGAAAACCTTTGTGAGCATAAACATCTCAGCTGCTGCTGATCATGAGACAGAAGAGATGATGATTCTGTCTGGATGGACTGGAGAATGTTTCACAGCAGCTGATTATTTATTAAATGTTTTGTTAAATGCACAAACCTTCACTTCTGTCCTGTTGTCTCTGGTTCACAGCCTTCCAGTCCAATAGTATCCTATAATTAGTTGTAGTCATATTTACATCAATTTCATTTGATAATTTCCCATTAAGAGCAAAACAAATCTTAATCTGCTTGTCTGATAGATTTCTGGTCATAGCAGGGCCGATGCTGAAGTCTGAACTTAACCCTAACCCAGCTGCTCCTGCTGAGTGAAGCTTGAGGCTCATCAAAGGCACAAGAACACCTGAGTGGCAGTAATTCAACCTAAAAGGTGAAACTAATTTATGAGACAGACTCATTCCAGATATTTCAGCCTTTATTTGTTATAATTGTGATGATTCTGGCTACAGCTGATGAAAACCCCACATTCAGAATCTCATTTAAAATATAGTGCAAAGGTTCAACATTCTAGACTCAAAGTGTCACACTCTAATCAGCTGATGAATCCAGAACACCTGCAGAGGTTTCCTGAGCCTTTAGATGGTCTCTCAGTCTGAGCTGAATTACTGACATAAGTGGACTTTTACACCAGATTCTCATTTCTGAGTTTCACCTGTAGACCACATTAGAACAGGCTCTGCTAAAAACTACAATACTTAGATTATTCAGAGCTTAACTAGATTATATTAGACTGATAGCAGAGTCCTTAAAGAACAGTTTGTGATTGGTTAAACCTTTATTTGATTTGTGACAGTATAAAAAACAAACTTTATTGCATCTGACCCACCTTAGGTCTGGTCTAGTGTAAAAACTACAACATCTAGATTCTTCAGACCTGGATTAGATTATTCTACATTACCAACAGAATCCATCAATTCCAGGTGATAATTTGTGAAACATTTAGGTCAAATAAGGCCACTTTCTTCTTTTTTATTATGAATTTTGAAAATAGTTACATAAAACAAGTGCTTGAAAAGGAAAATGTAGGTAGATTTATCCCACTACACGTTTGTAACTTTATAAAGCAATAATTTATTAACACCCCCCCCCAAACACACCGTCTAACTGGGCTCCCCCGGAAGCCTCTGTGTAATTCGCACCCTGGTTAAAACTATTACAAAACTATTAGAGAAAATGGGACAAGATAATGGATGAAAACATTTATTTGTCTAAGAAATATTTCCAAATATGTTTTTTGTCTCTTTACAAATTATATATATATATATATCCAATAATTCCATAGAACATCACATGATACATCACAGGAACATTTGAAGAGAAAAGATTCAATTTTATTATCCTGTCATCAGAGAATCTAAAGGTACACCTTAAAAACCTCAAATGACAAATGTTTTTGCAAATAATCTTTATTTTAAAGCACTGAAAAGCTTCCAAAAATGCTGAACTTCAATTTTTGAATGTAAAATTATGGAATGAAATGTTTTCATTTGACAGAATGGGTTACTTTAAAATCGATATGGAGTTCATTTGTGTAACCGTACACTTTTCAGGACAAGAGGAAAACGAGATGACGTTACAGAACATGCCTGTGTTGGTGTGCACTCTGGGATCTCTGTACTCGATTGATTACAGGTGATGGTGGTGGGTGCATGTGGGAAGGTTCCACAATGTCCTGAAATCTAAGAAAATCATGAAGTGGGGATGGAACCGGCAGCTTCTGGACTATGCTGGTCCTCATCAGCAGATCTGGTCCCAAAACTTGTCTGATCTTCAGCCGGCAGATGTGGGCCAGACTGGGAATTGAATCTAAAAGTAGGTGAAGAGGAAACACCAGTCAGGTTTTTTTACAAAGGAAAATTCAAAATAAAGTGCACTATTGTACCAAAATTAGCGGATGGCCTCCAGGTCTTTTCTGCTTGTCTTTGATCCAAAATCAGTTTCAAAGGAGGAGACAAAGTTGACCAGTTTACAAACTCGAGCAGGTAATTCAACACCTCACCATCAGCCTTTTCCAGCCTGAAGTGAAAAAAAGAAACCTTATTCAAATACAGACAGTAATATAGGAAAAGGTAAACACGTAAGACTGAGAGAGCATGTTGGAAACCTACATGTGGGGGTGGAGCAGTAAACAACATGGATCCAATCCAGTCCTCAATAGAACAGGAAGCCAACAGGAAGCAAAATGCACTTGGCTTAGTGCCACACAGAGCAGTTCCCTCAGTTCCTGCAGCTTGAACAGCAGCTTCCCCTGATGATGTGATGCAGAGCAGTTTGTGGTTAACGTCTCCGGCCGAGGGATCCACCTGTGTTCAAGGATCAGCTCCAGCAGGTCTGTTGTGTCTGTGGCCAAGGCATAAGTCCATTCCTCTGAACCCAGAGAAGCTCCTGCAGCAAGCAGCAGCTTCAGCGCCTCACTGAATAAAACATTAAAGGATTATGTTTCAGATTTCATTTGTTTGTTGTTCCAGTAAAGGAAAAGCCAAGGTGGAACTACAGTCATAAAAAAATAAACATGCATTTTCTACCCTAAAGGGTTTTAGTTTCTGGATATAAAAAAAAAGAAAATTACAACTTTCAGGTCAGACTTTAAAAAGTCAGGTCCAAGTAGAACTGCAACAACGTGTGACTACTGTCAACATGTAAGAAAGAGAAAATTCATATCGTACTAGATTCTTTACATTAAACAAAATACAGAAATAGGATCTCATCTGTCTCTCCTGTGGTTCTAGAGGAGCTCTGACCCACTCTTCTTTCTAATGTTGATACCGTTTATTGAGTTTTGCAGACATTTGGGTCTCTCATGGCCCCACAACAGCATTTCAACCTGGTTCTGGTCTGGGCTTTAACTGGACCATTAAGGCACCATGATTCTAGACAGCCATGCTGCCAAGTTTATTTTAGAGAGAAGAGGTCTTCTCCTAGCCTGGTAAGCCATCCTATATATGTGAATATATAAAACTCTGCAAAGCAAGAATTTGGTCTAGTACACTAGGCTAGTCTTCTCCTGCAACTCCTCCAAACCAGCTCCGGTGGCCTAGTGGTAAGAGTGTCCGCCCCGGGAGTGGGAGATCAGGGTTCGATTCCCGGTCGGGTCATACCAAATGGGACCCAATGCCTCCTTGCTTGACATTCAGCACTAAGGGATTTGATTGGGGGGTTAAACCACCAAATAGTTCCGCTCCCCACCACGGGGATGGGTCAAATGTGGAGATGTAATTTCACCAGTGTGTGATGATGACTTGGGACTTTAACTTTAAACAAGCCCATTCTTAATGGGTCTTTTTCTAATTATTATATTATTATATAATGTGTTAACCTTTGACCCTTTAAAGCCTGAAATGAAATAGCAATAATTAAAAAATTCTACTTTTAAAATTTTAGTAATTAGTAATATAACTTCCTTACAATAACCAGTTTAATTTTGTTATGTCATTATATAACAACAGTAATAAAACAAGGTCCTTACAACCTGTAGATCCTCCACTAGAGGGCAGCAGACATGTATAGGACTGAATATGACAGGTTTATGATGAAAGTACTGATCCCAACACTCCTTAGGGTGATGTAAGGCCAGAAGTGGTTTGATGAGAATTTGCAACACTAGTCTTCAAGGGGTTAATAGCTGAGGCCCAAGATTTAGAGCTCTTGAGGACAAAGAATGTTTTATATATTGTCCGATACATAAAACCTTAAAGTCCCACTAGTTGTCACACTGGTGTGTGAAATGTGTTCTCTGCATTTGACCCATCCCCTGGGGGAGCGGTGAGCTGTAGCAGTGGCTGTGCTCGGTATCTATTTGGTGGTTTAACCCCCCCAATCCAACCCCTTAATGCTGAGTGTCAAGCGAGGAGGCATTGGGTCCCATTTCTAAAGTCTTTGGTATGACCCGACCATGGATGTGAACCCACGATCTCCCAGTCTCAGGGTGAACACTCATACCACTAGGCCACTGAGCTGCTTCCTTGGATATTAAATTGTCTATTTCCCATTTAACACGACTCTGCAATAGTTGAATATTTTATTACCTAAATATTAAGTATTACCTAATTTATTTTAATATTCTGGTAAAAATATTTGTAAGGGTAAAACGAGCCCACCCACCTGCCCGGTTTGCTAGTTGCATTAAATAATGCCACAGAAAGCGGTGAAAAGAAGCCCAGATTGTTTGTGCAATCCTGAGCATCTGGGCTATAGCCTTCCTTCAAGAGCAGCTCCACGCTGTCAGTCTGATCACTGTGGACGGCCGTGTACAGCGGACTCACCATACCATCTCTTTGGGCACACGCTCGGTCAGTGACGTCTATCAGCCTCCTGAGAATACTGAATTTACAAAATATGAAACAGTTCAGGAAAAAATAACAGGCACAAATACACAAGGCTAAGGTTGTTTATGCATTTGAGAAATTAATGTGTTTTTTATTTGTTTGTTTCTCTCTAAAAGATAGGTAAAATAATAAACGGACCACAGGGACAAATCCTGATAGGGCATGACACTTTACAAAGAGTAAAAAAATACTAACATGATAATGTGCTCATATTAGTATACCTGATGTGGCCAAACTGAGCTGCAGCATGAATGGAAAACTGGGGCCACTCCTGACTGCAGGATACATTTGGATCAGCACCATGGTCCAACAGAAGATCCACACAAGCCTGGTGGCCTTCCTGAGAAGCAATTAGCAGCGGCGTCGCTAGATCAGCTGCCTGAGTGTTCACACTGGCCCCTGAGGAGGAAACCACATCAATCCTTTTATTACTGGTTTAAGACAGGAGCAAAATACTGTTATGTGGTCTGACATGTTTGCTTCTGACAATCAGGCAGAGCGGGTTGTCCAGTAATCAGAGAGTTGCTGGATCGATCCCAGCTCCCTCCAGGGAATTCTGCTTATGTCTTTGGGCAAGACACTTCACCCTCCTTGTATGCTGGTGGTGGTCAGAGGGACCAGTGGTGTCTGTGTATGGCACCCCCACCCTGCCAGTGTGTCCCAGGGCAGCTGTGGCTGTGATGTAGCTCATCACCATCAATGATTCACTAGTGTGAAGCACTTTGGAGTACCTCATTAGGTTTTCAGTATTTAAATGTCTCCTTTTTGGTTACAATTACTTTAAACTATTGGATTAAATCAATGTGACACATTCAGGTCACAGACAGTTGCAAGAAAAAGTTTGGAATTGTATTGTATAATTGGAATTATATGGATTTCTGCACAAATTGGTCATAAAATGTGATCTGATCTTCCTCTAAGTCACAACAATAGGCAATCACAGACTGCTTAAACTAATTGAACACACCATGTAAACATTCACAGTGAATGTTGAAAAAGTATGTGGATTTAATAACTGGTTGAACCTCCTTTGGCAGCAACCAAACGTTTCCTGTAGTTGCAAATCAGACCTGCACAATGGTCAGGAGTAATTATTTACCATTCCTTTTTACAGAACTGTTTCAGTTCAGTAATTATTCTTGGGATATCTGGTGTGAATCTGTTTTTCCAAAGGGTTCACAAACTTTTTCTTGCAACTGTAAATAAATATTAGTTTGCAGACAGTTTGGTGGCTCAGTCAGCTGAAAATCAACTGATGTCATATTAAAATATCTGTGCATCCTTAATTAACTATAAATAAAGTGAAAACACAGATATTAATAAAAACTATAAACATTTACCAGCTTTAATTAGTATCTCCAAACATTCACTTTGTCCATACTGTGCAGCCACAAACAGGGCAGTGATCTTGTGGTCATCTTGTGCCTCCAAGCTGCAAAACTGAGCAAGAACTCGAACAATATCACTGTGGCCCTGAGGATGGTAAAATAGTTTTATTAGAAGTGCATAGTGATGGTTAGTTATTAGTGAATTTTATAATTTACCTTGTAAACAGCTTGATGAAGGCAGGTCCAGCAGGATGATGTGTGTGTTCTGTTGACCTCTGCACCTTTACCAACCAACAGTTTAACAACATCCTCATGCCCGTTGTCTACAGCTGGTGCAAAAAAAAAATAAAAAAATTTCATTTTCAAAAAAATTTTTATATTTGGATGCTTATGTGGGTGGCAGCATATGTTAATGCATAGATTAAAGTGGATAAATGATCTACCAGCATATAAAGGACAGGACAGGTCATTAGTCAGCTGGTTAATGTTGGCATGTGCTTTCAGGAGGAGCCGAACCACTGCCAGGTGACCTCGTTGCGCTGCCAGGTAACACGCAGATTCTCCCTCGTGAGTCAAAGAGTTCACAAAATCACGACTTCTAGAGAAACGTCCTACACACAGAGAGATGTATGGATACAATAGGATAAGAAATCAACATGAAATGCAAATTTGACTTTAAAATCTGATCTAAGAGGAATTACTGATTTAGTTTGAATTTGACAATTCTGAGAGATGTAGCCATGTATTTGGTAAAGGCCATTGAAGACAGCGAGAAAAATAAAGCCTAACATATTTCTAACTGTAAATATGCAGGTAAAATATTAATTTTAACTAAATAATTATGACTTTTATCTATATAATCTATCAATGGTGAAACAGCACTAACCTCCTGAATTTGATTTGGCGTTTTACTGAGTTAGGGGGGTTGCATACAAACCATTTTTGGTGCAAAAAGCACAATAACCTGATGATCTGTATTTATTTCAACACAAAAGCCAAACTATGCCTGTCAGTCATGAACAATTAAAACACAGCAACTCTAATCAAGTACATAGGTGAAGCCAGCAGAGGCTCAAGAAGGGCATTCAGCAACTTTAGTGAAATTTGATTGCAATCACTTTCAGATACTTTCTTTTGGTCCAACAATCACTCAGTTTCCTCTGAGTTTTATATCAGTGAGCTGTGCAAAAACACCAAATTATGTATGTCCAACGTTGACATTTTATTAACTTCAGCAAATTAGAAAAAAGCTACCATACCTTTCTTATAACCAACGGCAGACAATATTTCCTGCACACACTCCTTACTGCCAGCTGCAGACGCCTCATGCAGAGCATTCCAGCCACGGTTATCTCGAGTGTCTACACTGCAGCCCTTCTCCATCAGCCTCCTCACCCCTCTTCTGCTGCCTGAACGAGCAGCAGCAGCAACACTGGACACGGTGTCTGGGTAGCACTCTGTGAAGTCCATTTTCTGCTTTAGAAAACAGGCAGTACAAAGAAAAAAGTGCCTGAAAATGAGAGAAAGAGAAGCAAACAAAGAAAAACGAAAGACCTTCAGAAAGCCTGTAGAAATATTGCATGCACTTTGCAAAGAGTATAATATATTCTGGATGTTTTGCAGGAGAAATGATGATTACAGCAGTACTGTTTATATTTGTTTACAGCCATGTGGCTCGCTACCTTGGCTTAGACAGTCTTCAAAATGACTACTTAAATCATAATAGTTCACACTGGGTGTTAGAATAAAATTAATACGATATAACACGATTGGTTGAAGGACTGCATCAAACACAAGGTAACAACAAAACAACCAAAACAGAGAGTTTATCAAAGCTACACTAACTGAGCATCTTTTACTCAAATCCGCGTCTATTTAATGTGCAGTAATACTCGGTAAATTCCTTGGGTTATTAAAAAGAAAAGAGTTTTCTTACAAAACAAAATAACAAGACCTGGTAGGTGGACTGAGTCGCTGGTTGATGACGTACGTTTCCGTCGCGTGGTGTAGCGTCAACAATGCTTCAGATTACTCAGGTAAAATTTCTGTTTATTTTTATTATTTCTGTCTGAAAGCCCAGTTCAGGCACGCTTTTAACCACGCGTGGAGACATGAGAAGAGGGAAAGCCTGACTGGAGCCAATTTCTGGTTACAACTGAAGCGGTTTTACGGTAAACAGCCCGTTATTGTTATTGTTAGCAAGCTGCACGGTGAAGGAACTGATCTGGTTGTATTTAAAATCAGAAATGACTGTAACACTTCAGGTGTTCTACCAGCTGTTTGGTGCTTTTTCATTCAGCGAGAACAATTTGTTTTTTTTTAATTTTCCGTTTTTAAACTTTTTATTTAATTCAACAACATTTTTATTTCTGGCTATAGTGAAAAAACCCAAATGTGTTACTTTTCTTTCTCTGTCTGTAGCGTATGTAAACCACTTGTTTATTTAGATAATGCCACATAAATAAGAAACATAATATTATGAACATATTGTATTCAGACATTTGATTATGTCCTTGAATAAAATGCTAACTAACAAACACTACTGGATCTAATTTTTCTAAACTCATCAACATTTCCTTTACCTTGTTCTCCTACATCTGCTCTGTTTTGATTGAACCTTAACGCAGAATCCTTCTCAGTTGTGTATTTTTTTTCAGCCCACTGGTAGCACCATGGTGGACATCAGTGTAAAAAGTGGAGCTGATTGGGTGTGTCAGACTCAGGAATGTGACCTGGCAGATATCCTTCTTCCTGTCCGTCTCAGCACCAAAGACAGTGAAGAAGAAGATCTTAGTCTGACAGACAAACAAGAGACTGACAGGTAGGAAGACATGTGGATTCCTGGGTGGGCATGCTTTCTTTTGTAAGCAGATGTATTTCCGCCAGCAGAGGATGGAAAGATTGATGTTTGCTATTAATGGCGCTTTATCCTTTTATGCTCTTTACAGGGTTGTTTCGGTGCAGTTGGAGCAGGTGGGGGAAGGATCGCCCTGCATCCTCACTCTCAGCTGCAGGTCCAGCTCTGATGCTATCAGCCGCCTGATGGTCATCAGCGAGGCTCGAACCATGGAGGTGTACAACCAGATGGAAGAATACTGTGGGACAGTGCGGGGCATGAAGGATGAAACCATCCAGCTTGATGGGTACACAAACCCACGCTGAATTATTAACAGGCAGAAAACTTTGCAGCTATTTTATTGACTACTTCAGATTTTACAGCTACATCCACACTTTCTGGGGGTACATTAATTTTTATACATCCCAAATGTGTTTGTGAAACCTTAGATATGTAATATTTATGCACATGCACACAGTTTCTACAGAGGCCCCTAAAAATACAGCCTAACAAGCCTTCAAAAAATATTGTAGTATTTCTTTGAGTTTGTCAACTGATTGATGATATCTGTTCCTGTGGATCACAGTGAAGACAGAGGTCCTGTTTACAAGAAGCAGCTGATCCTTGAGCATCCATCATCAGCTTGTGAAGTGAAGGTGAGACGTGCCAAAATTAAGATGCTGCATCATTAAAATATTTTTATGTATCCTGATGAAGGTCTTTTGACCAAAAGCTTGATTAAAACATTTCTGCTGCAGATAGAAGTGTGTGTATTTTTTCCTTTTTGAAATGTATCCTCTTTAAAAAAAATTGATTGATCAATATTTTGATTTGATTTTTAAGTTTGATTTGATTCTTAAACTGGCTCTGTATTTCTCTGGCTGCTTTCCCAGTTGCTCTCCCTAGCAGGTAGAAGTAGCGTTCTGGTTTGTCGTGTTGTTGTGGGCCTTCAGGAGCTCCAGCCTGGCCCGGCTCATGGCCCTGGTATAGACCTGCAGCAAGTGCAGTGTCTGGTCGAAGAGATGGGAACAAGTTTGTCTCCTGGAGCCCAAAATCTCCTGGATATGGTGCAGTTCCAGCAGAAGGTGGGAGATTGACCCTCTCTGAGCTGGTACTTTGGCTCTGTCCTGTTTGATGTGTTGATTCCTGCCTGATAAACTGAAATCTTTCTTATAAACTTTTTACAGCTACATCAGCTTTATTTGATACTCAAATAAAAGAAAAATTAGGGAATAATAAACAAAGAGCTGCACTGAAACAGAAATTTGTTTCTTCAGAATCAGATGAGCTCTCTGAGTGGGTTCCTTCCTCTTCTGATGGGCGGTGGAGCTTTGTCTGTCTTAGCTGGAGGAACTGGAGCGTCTCCGTCAGCTGTCAGGAATTCTCCTCAGCTACCAGACTTCCTGGTATGGGTGCCGATTGTTTTTATTACCTAAAAAACTATTTGATCTCTCACTGGAACTGAAACTGCATCTTTACATTATTTAACGTTACTCATTTTTTTCAGGCCAATATTCTGTTAATATGATTTCATAGAAAGTCTTTGTGACATTTACATCCAATCCTTGATATAGATTGAAGAATGAAATAGAAAATGCATCTTAACCTACAACTGGCTTGATTTCAGCTTTTTTTTCTTTTCATTTAGAAACATTATGTTACTGAAACTTTATCAACATTGTTTTGCATCTGCTGCTGTTGTTTCTCTATCCTTTTACGAAGATTTGTGGGGAGTAAATACAACAATCTCCTAAAGTCTGGCTTCACCACTATTCTTTAAAAGAGAAACTGGTTCATCTCAGTTTAGAAGTATTTATTTTTTTTTTGCAGAATGATTTAGAGATTAATGGCGTAACAAATACAAATCTCTGAAAGTTGTGGTAGAAGGGCTGAAAAAGGTCAGAAGCACAACTATTGAACTAGTGCTTCAGTAGATATGACTTTAGCTGCTCAGGTTTCAGCTTCTGAAATAAGTTTCTGTATTGAAATGAAATTGGATGCACATTGAACTTCATCTTGTTATTGTAATATAAATGAAATGTTTTAACCCTGATAGTTATTTTTCTGTCTTTAGCCCCCAGAATGCATCAGGCCTGCAGACTTACCTGCAGCTCAGAACGGAGGGATGTCTGAGGGCTCTACATCTCCAGACCTCTCCCTGTCCGACCTCAGCACCAACAACACATGTCAGTATCATCGCGTTCTCTCCTGTTGGTTTAAATGCTCAGTGATGCATCAAGGTGACGAGTTTAACACTTTTGACACAAATCTCACATTATGATGCAGAAAAAGACCAGGATGTTTTCATGTCAAAAAGCCTTTGACTTTTCACGCTGAAAAATAAATCAAATTTAATATTTCTGCACCACGCACAGAATTCTCTAACTCTTTTTATTAGTAATATTTTAACTAGACCAGAAATTTGCTTTAATTTCCTGAACTTTGGTTCAGGAAAATAAGGCTTTCTTTGTTTTTTGTTTTTTTTTCTTAAAGGGATATTCCACCCAAAATTGAAATTTTGTCTGTTGACATATTTCCCAGAGTTAGATCAGTGGCAAAAGTATTTTGTAACCAGCACAGTAATTCTCCTGATCTGGCAGCAGTTCGTCTGCTTTAGTTTAGCTTTAGCTTAGCATAAACAATGGAAGTGAACGGCAAATACTAGCATGCTAGTACTTGCCATTCACTTCCATTGTTTATGCTAAGCTAAAGCAGACAGACTGCTGCCAGATCAGGAGAATTACTGCACTAGTTACAAAATACATTTTCCCACTGATCTAACTCTGGGAAATATATCAACAGACAAAATTTCAATTTTGGGTGGAAAATCCCTTTAAATTCAGATTTGGATCAACCGGAAGTTTAATGCCACCTTTATCTGAAAGCGAGTATCTAACGGATAAAATCTGTTTTCCGTCTCAAGCGAGCAGTGAGAGCGGAGTTCAGATGAGCCATGCCCTGCTGGAGGAGATGATGTCACAATTCATGAAGGGGCGGGGCCAACAACAGGTGTTGAGCCCTGAGCTTCTGCCCATGCTCCAGAGTGTCTGCGGTCAGGTGACGCAGCTGCGGCTCGAAGATGCCGAGACGGCAGCGGAGAAGAAGTTGAGGAATGGCGGCTGGTGAGTGGAGTCTCTAGAGTTTAGTCACGTTGATCAGAGGGTTTCAACAACACTACAGTTTAGAAAGTTTGACAGTAAAACTTTAGATTCTTAGCTTTTATGTCATTTCTGTAGCATTAAAAATGTTTTTATCTATCAGCCAGGTCTAATGGCTGCAGAACCAGCCCAAACCATCATCACTCCTTCACCGCACTGACAGCTGATATGAGCTGTTTGGTTTTTGCCCAATATGCTGCTGTGCATTATTGCTAATCAATATTCCATCAAAATGCATCTATTTGTAATTAAAAGTACAATTTTTGGCAAAATGTATGTTAATTTAACTCTTTTGCACCAAGTGTCACCACTGACATAAAAGCATGTTTGCATTAATGTAATTGTGTGATGCTGATGGAAAAATTCCAGTATACTCTGACAGCTGACAGGTTGCACGTTACAGATCATATGTGGTTTTTACTGTAGTGCCATGAACAGTCCCACAGTGGAGAGACCAGTGAACAGTCGGGTTTTTTTATAAAGAGCATTTAAAACAACCAAAGTAAAGCTCAGAGGATAAAGCACAACACGTGTTTAACGCTCATTTAAAATAAAATAAAAATATCCTTTTCAATAAATAGCAATTAAAGTTACCATGTAAAATACTTTTAAAATAAGGACATTTAAAAACAATCAAAAGCAACAAAAACAAGTGTCTTTAGTTGTGTTTTAACGTTTCTACTGAACATATGGCCCTTTTACTGCTAAAGTAAAGAAAAAAGTCTGGATGAAAGCTTATGTTTTAGGTTGAAATCATCTGTCCCAGTTATGACTCTGATTATTTGTGAAATTTTACTTTAACTAAAACAAGCTCTCTTCTGATGTTTCTTTAATAACTTTCAGATTCGCCTTGAATTGAGTCTTTTTTGCCTCCCAATAAAATCAGCTTGTTTCTATGTTTTTCTGTATTTTAGAGACCTAATAGCTCCTTGTCTTCTTCCTGGTCAGTCTGGCAGTATTCCTCCACTTTGGATTTCCCTGTAGTGTCATATTATGCAGGAGTAAAAGGAAATGCCAAAATGTGCTTTAGTTTAAGCATCCTTTCAGTTTCATGCTTTACAGCTGCACACAAGTGTGGTCTGTGGGTCATTTATGGGTCTTTAGGTAGTTTTTTTTAGTAGCGCTCTATTACAACAGGTTTTCATCTTCAATCAAATATTGCATGTTTAAAGTAATGGTGAGTAGGTAAAAATCATTTTTGCAAATCTTTTTTATTAAAAAAAATTTCATTTTTGTGGCCCTCGTCTCAGAGGCAGTACACACCATTTACATCAAGATTAAAGTTGTGTGTGTGTGTGTGTGTGTGTGTGCGTGCGTGCGTGCGTGCGTGTGTACACAGACACTTGTTACAAAGTCTAACTGGGCGATGGAACAGAGGCTCTTTTCTTTATTAGAACAACAGATTTTTGTTTCTCTGAGGTCACATTTTTGACTGATGCTGGAAGTCAGCAGATTCCCAAACACGGCTTCATCTCAGAGCTGGTTTGGCTGAAATAACGGTTTACTTAAAAGCAGAGGCATGATAAAGTTTGTTTCATAGATTTAAGTTTGACCTGACTAAAGGGTCTGAATGTGTTGGAAGCTCAAAGCAACACAACTGTTTATCAGCAGTGTTATTTTTCAAATGTCACCTAACGGACCCAGACCTCCAGCTAAACGGACTTCCAGCTCACATTAGTTTGACTCCACAGCTGAGAGTGTGTGTATTTCTGTGATGCAGCATCACAAACTGCTGCTGAATAAACGAGGCTCTGTGTCAGAGCTGAGCTGCACATGTGGGCTGAGAAAAGGGGTCAGCTGAGTCTGAGTCCATACTGGAGAGGACTGCAGCCAACGGTACGTCTTCCTCACTGTTCTGCTGAAGCAGTTTAACTGTTTTTGTTTGAATTAAATTTGACTGTTCATTGTGTGATTTTCTTTTCTTTAGATTGTCAGAGCTACTGTTGTGTTTCCTGTGAATAGCTTTAGACAGGAAGTTGCAGCCTTCAGTGATGTGGCTCATTTTAAGGCACACTTTGACTTTAGGGAAGACACTGAGGTTACGTTAGTAACATAGAGCCTGTTTATGCTTTATATTCTCTACATGGGAATAACTCAATCGTCTGTCAGCTGTGGGTAACAAACATGACCTTTTATGTTTATTTCATCTTTATTTTTACCAGGATGAGACTCTGAATTTCCTTGGCTATGGAGTTCTGACTAAGACAGCAGCTTAATAGTTCTAATACACAAGTTTAAATATACCACATTAAATTATTTCCATTAATGCAGAATCATTGAATAGTTATTAATTCTACTTCTAAAATTATCTATATCCAGGTAGTCCAGTTTAATATGTATGTCTGTAACTCTCACTAAGACTGATGTGCAGACAGAGGAATAAGCAATATAACGCGTCTATCTGACCAAAGCTCCTGGTGAATAACAGAATCTAAAGAACATACCTAATGTGCTAAATCTTTAAAAATGCACTGATGTTCTTTCTGATTGTGCCAAATTGTGCCAGTTGCAATGATCCGGTACAGATGCTGCTTGGTTCCCTGAATCAGAGAGAACACGTGTGTACGTGTGTGTGTGTGTGTGTGTTTAAAGTGTCTCAGTTGTTTCAGTTGATAAAACACTAAAAGAGAAATATGTCTCTGAGATTAAAAACTCAATTCATCAAAAGTTTTTTTCCACTAAACATTCACGAAGATGGTTAAAAGGCAAATGTTCTCCCTAAGAAACAGCAATGATATTCTAATATGAGCATGAGACAAATAAAACATTACCAGGTGAATTCTTACTCACATTTAAACTTAGTTTTAAAAATATGACAAAGATACTGATGTTTAAGACCAGAGATCTGGAGAAAGTTCAACTCCTTAGAATGAAAATATGAAGACCTGAGTTCTGGATCAGAACCTCTGTGCAGAGCATTTAGTTTTAAAGTTGGTGGGAGATCTGAATAAGTTGTTTTTTGTTTTCTGCAGGGAGTTGGACTCAGCCATGGAGCGCCGTCTGGAGGAGATGGAGAGGAGGCTGAAGGAGCACATGGACCGTCGGCTGGATGCTCTGGAGCAGAAACTGGAGAAGGCCCTGCTGAGTGCTTTACCGATGGTCTCCTTTAACAACGAAGCTGTGAGCAGATCTGCAGGAGGATCAACACCTATCGGACCTTCAGAACACATCAGCTTAACGCCATCCGCGCACTGATCTCAAAGCAGCTAACAGACTAACTCAGTGTGAAACCTGGAGGCCTTACTGCTCATCCTGAACCAGATCTCAGTGTCAGAGTGAACATGGATGTTAATAAAATAATGTTAACTTAAAAGATTTTAACAAACTTGATCTAAAGTGTCAAAATAGATGTTGAACGATCAACATCCTGTTCTGTGGTTCAGCTTGAAGCCTCTGTAATGGTTTGTGTTCAACTGTTAAAGGGAATTTGTGATGAAAGAGACGGGAGGACCATGAATGCACCATGAGGTTTTCTGCAGCAAGTTCAAGTTGAGAATTCTTGTCTGTTTTTATTACAGTCAGGGTTAAGTTGCAACACCAGCAACATACATGGATTTCTAGTCTAAATGCCCACACTCCCATAATTCTTTTCAGAGATTACCTGCTGATCTTTGAACTGTAACTTACATCTACCACCATTCAAACACATTCAGTCATGCAAAGGTCTGAGAGAAGAAAAACTCTTCATAAATAACGTAGCTCACATGAATGTTCTAACCTGTGGTTATGTTCTGTTGTTACAGGGCTCTGAACACAACTGGTTTTAGTATAACATTTTAAATACTGTACAAATGTATGTAAACTATACAAATGACTTGATCTGTGATGTTTAACTGTACTAGTGTGAGTAGCTAATAAAAATGTTTAAGACAAACTAATCAATCTTATTTCTGCTTTTAGTTTGGCATCACAAAAACAACTTTCACAAAGATCCAAAAGATATGTACGGAAGTCTATGGAAGCCCATTCCCGCCACTCAGATTAAAAAAAATCTCATAATTATGACTTAGCTATCTCATAATAATGAGATCCTATCTCATAATTATGAGATAGGATCTAATTAGGGATGTTCCGATCACATTTTTTTGCTCCCGATCCGAGTCTGAGTGATTTGATTTTGAGTATCTACCGATACCGAGTCCCGATCCAATACTTCAGCAATGCATTAAAAAATAAGAAATGAAGGGAAAACATGTCCAAGTTTTCCTTAAATTTTTTTTATTATTATTTAGGTATATCTTTTTTTTCTGTATTAAGTCATTTCCTTAGTTTATCTGCCAAAAACATCACTTGTTTAGGAAGTACATTAATATTATGAATAAATTTAAAAGAGATGCTCATATTTCAAATATCCTTATTATGCGGCTGTGGAGTGATGCGCGTTTCCGTGACTGGGAGGCACATGTGTTAACAACACGTTTTTGAGTTGTTTGCTGGTTAAATACATCCATTTTCATCTGCTTATCATGAGTCGGGTCGCGGGGGCAGCAGCTTAAGGAGGGAGGCCCAGACTTCCCTCTCCCCAGCCACTTGGGCCAGCTCCTCCGGGGGAATCCCAAGGCGTTCCCTGGCCAGCCGAGAGGTATAGTCCCTCCAGCGTGTCCTGGGTCTTCCTTTGGGTCTCTTCCCAGTTGGACGTGCTCGGAAAACCTCACCAGGGAGGCGTCCAGGAGGCATCCTAACCAGATGCCCGAGCCACCTCGACTGGCTCCTCTCGATGTGGAGGAGCAACGGGTCTACTCCGAGCCCCTTCCGGATGACCGAGCTTCTCACCCTATCTCTAAGGGAGAGCCCAGACACCCTGTGGAGAAAACTAATTTCGGCCGCTTGTATCCGCGATCTCGTTCTTTCGGTCACTACCCAAAGCTCGTGACCATAGGTGAGGGTAGGAACGTAGATCGACCGGTAAATCGAGAGCTTCGCCTTTCGGCTCTGCTCCAGCGAAAGCTGGAGATCACGTTCTGATGAAGCCAACAGGACCACATCATCTGCAAAAAGCAGAGACCTGATCCTTAGGCCACCAAAACGGATCCCCTCACCACCTTGGCTGCACCTAGAAATCCTGTCCATAAAAGTTATAAACAGAATCGGTGACAAAGGGCAGCCTTGGCGGAGTCCAACTCTCACCGGAAACGAGCCCGACTTACTGCCGGCAATGCGGACCAAGCTCTGACACTGGTCGTACAGGGACCTAACAGCCCGTATCAAGGGGCCTGGTACCCCATACTCCCAGAGTACCCCCCACAGGGCCCCCCGAGGGACACAGTCGAACGCCTTCTACAAATCCACAAAACACATGTAGATTGGTTGGGCGAACTCCCATGCACCCTCCAGGACCCCCCCAAGGGTATAGAGCTGGTCCAGTGTTCCACGGCCAGGACGAAAACCACATTGCTCCTCCTGAATCCGAGGTTCGACTATCCGATGGACCCTCCTCTCCAGAACCCCTGAATAGACCTTACCAGGGAGGCTCAGGAGTGTGATCCCCCTGTAGTTGGAACACACCCTGCGGTCCCCCTTTTTAAATAGGGGGACCACCACCCCGGTCTGCCAGTCCAGTGGAACTGTCCCCGATGTCCACGCGATATTGCAGAGCCGCGTCAACCAACACAGCCCCACAACATCCAGAGCCTTAAGGAAATCCGGGCGGATCTCATCCACCCCTGGAGCCTTTCCACTGAGGAGTTTTTTGACCACCTCAGTGACCTCTGCTCCAGAGATTGGAGAGCCCAACCCAAAGTCCCCAGACTCTGCTTCCACCCTGGAAGACGTGCTGGTGGGATTGAGGAGGTCTTCGAAGTACTCGGCCCACCAATTCACAACGTCCCGAGTCGAGGTCAGCAGCACACCCTCCCCACTGTAAACAGTGTTGGTAGTGCACTGCTTTCCCCTCCTGAGGCGCCAGATGGTGGACCAGAATCCAGAAGCCGTACGGACGTCTTGTTCCATGGTCTCACCGAACTCCTCCCATGCCCGGGTTTTTGCCTCCGCGACCACCCGAGCCGCATTCTGCTTGGTTGCTGGTTGAAATCACGCAAAATTTTCACGCGTAAAGTATGTGTTGTTGACGCGTTGATTGCTCGTTAAAAACGTACTTTTTGTGTGAGAGTCGCACGTAATGTTGCGCGTTTGTGGCACACTTTGGGTTCCATAGCCACGGTGCCACAGCAGGCTTTCTCCGCAGCACCATGAAGCTACCAGCATGTTCAGCTCAGCTGCTGCAGAATGAGAAACTCCGACGTTTTGTTGTCAGCAATTACTCTCTTTATTAACGTAATTTTCACTGTTGGCTGGCTCCGTGTTTTTGTTAGGGATGCCGCTGTGTGAACTGGGACTTAACCCAGACTGATGGTTCGCTGTGGCGACGCCTGAAGGGAAAAAAGCTGAAGGAGAAAGTATTTCGTTTTGAAGGCTGCTTATCATGCAGCTGTCTTTTCCAGCACGTTGAATGCCCAGTATGCACACATTACAAGTGGCTGTTACACTGCCTTTCCTGTCCGGTTTAAAATACCACCAACATACAGATATTTTAGCTCTCCTGTGGAGACAAGTTAGCTCTGCGTTAGCCTGCTACCTAACAGCTGTATGGTGTCTGAATCCCCACCTGCCGTACATTGTGTGACGTAATGGTGTTGTTTTTGGCCAATAAACAAATAATATTGATATAGAGGAACATGTTAAGATATAAGATGCATTTAAAATCCGATCTTTTTGAACCGATTCTGAGTCCTTTGAAAGTCACGTGATCGGGCCCAATTTCCGATCACGTGATCGGATCGGAGCATCCCTAGATCTCATTATAATGAGATAGATAAGTCATAATTATAAGAATTTTTTTTTATCTGAGTGACGGGAATGGGCCTCCATAGACTTCCGTACATATCTTTTGGATCTTTGTGATCAGATATATACTTCAGATATTTTAATACCATAACATGAATCCTTTTTTTTAATGTATAAAACAGTTTGGGCAAACTTTACAGCAGGTCACCATCCTGCTGAAGCTGAGAGCTACTTCAGAGGTGTTGAATCCTTCAAAGATTAACCGGTTTGAGTTTTGTTATTCACACAATCCTTTGAACCAGAATGTATCAGACTTTAAGCTCATCTAAAATTCATCTATAATTAACATATTTCAATGCTTTGTTAAATATACTGTTATTTTCAAATATCTATTTCAGTGTAATTAAAGAAGAATAGCAACAGAAAATCTTTTAAATTTAAACACTGCTGGGTACGTTGTGCTATTTTTAGAACAGATCTGTTGGCTGTATGACACACTTTCACAGGAGCTGAAGGTGTGTTGCTGCCACCAGCTGAACTGGGGTCTGGAAACAATGAATCAGCCAATCACAGCTGATGATCCACAGCTGTTTCACACACGATGAGTGTTTTTAAACCTGCCAGGTGAGCTGTGTTGTTTCAGACCAGAACCATGGGAGCAGTTGGAGCTCTGGTTGTTTGTGTGCTGAGCATGTTGCTCATTCAAGGTTTAGTATAATGTTTGTGGTTTTAAAAGATACGGTTTTAATGTCAAAATTCTGATCATCTCATTTTAGAAGCTATATTATCAGATTGCTAAAATTATGTTCTTTTTGTAGGTTCTTGTTTGTTAGATGGACCAAAAAATGAGAGAGCTGGTGATGAGCTGCACGTTTTACAGGAAGGTGTGGAAACCAGTTATAGAATCATATAAATGTTTTCATCTAGCACTAACTTGATTTTGGATTGCAGGCCTGTTCCCAAATGACTCTGCTCTGAAGAAGTTGTTTTCTATTCTGGAGAAGGGGGCTAAAGGTGAGCAGTTTAACTCTGTAAAACCATACCTAACCTCCTCTGGCTTCACCAATCTGAACTATTAATGCTGAAGGTCAAGTTATACAAAGGCTCTTAGAACATTGTAATGGAAGAGATTTAAATGGTCTTGGAAGGGCTATTAAATCCTGCATGTAAATATTAAGTTATTCTAATGACTTTTTTTTTTTTTTTTTTTCAAAGTTAAAAGGGAAACTGATGCGAAGGCAGCTGTGAGTGGAAATGGGACTCTTCTACAATGTGGCAACTCTACAGCTGCTGAATGCAGCTTGGTCAACAAAACCAGAAATGATCAGAACTCTGCAGCGGACCAGCTTGTAGGACTGGAACCAGCTGAGAGAGAAGCGGCCTCAATGTGGTATACCCCACCTCCCAGGCCTATGACCTTTTCAACTTGGCGTCCTCCGTTTAAGCCCTGTGATTTAGGAGCTCCACGTAATCCAGATGAGCCTTGTGAATATCCAACTTGGAGTCCTCCCTTCCACCACGGGCCCATGACGTTCCCGACGCGCCCGCCCTTCCACCACGGGCCCATGACGTTCCCGACGCGCCCGCCCTTCCACCACGGGCCCATGACGTTCCCGACGCGCCCGCCCTTCCACCACGGGCCCATGACGTTCCCGACGCGCCCGCCCTTCGAGGGGCCCATGACGTTCCCGACGCGCCCGCCCTTCGAGGGGCCCATGACGTTCCCGACTATGAGCCCCTCGTTGCACAAATGAAGATGCCTCTTGTGTGACTGGGCCAGTCATGGGCTCATTACTGTTTTTGAATAAACCTTTTGGGGAAAATTTTGTCATTGGTTTTTTTTATTAACGTAAAGTATTTGTCACATCAATGGCCAATGTTGGGTCTTGATTTGCTAGTTGTCTA
The DNA here is from genome assembly GCA_006937985.1 of Aphyosemion australe. NCBI lineage: Eukaryota > Metazoa > Chordata > Actinopteri > Cyprinodontiformes > Nothobranchiidae > Aphyosemion > Aphyosemion australe. The sequence continues at coordinate 1,294,942 of SSNS01000185.1, forward strand.
GCCTGGTAAGCCATCCTATACTTCAGGAGTAGGGAACCCTGGTCCTGGAGAGCCACTATCCAGCATGTTTTAGAGGTTTCCCTGCTTCAACAGTTGATTCACCTGTTCAGCAGCTCTGCAGAAGCCTGTTAATCACCTGACTAAAACCAAGTGTGTTAAGCATGGGAAACTTCTAAAACGTGCTGGACAGCAGCTCTCCAGGACCAGGGTTCCCTATCCCTGCTATATATGTAAGTGTAAAGTCTGCCCAAGGACAGTTAAACGACTCATTCAGGCAGAATCTGTCTATCGAACTCTGCACCCAGGGACCCGATTGGTCTTGGCAAACAGCATGACATACCCACTCTTTTTACCATCCTGCTGTTGGTTCTGTTCATTCTGCTGTTGTCTGTTGGGGTGCTGGCAACTCTGACTAAGACAGGAAGAGACTGAACAAGCTAGCTAGGAAAGAAGTGTTTTCGTGTCCTGGAGAAAGGTGCTAAAGGTAAGCCTCAATCTAAACTTAAAGGTGAAGTTGGACAAAGGCTCTTATTTTGAAGTTTTGTAATTAAGCAATTTAAATGGTTTACCATGGCTGTTTATAACCCTGCATGCAAATACTAAAAGTTCTTGTTCTGATTGTTTTGGGGAAACCAACATGACTACGACTTAAGTGGAAGCATGACTCTTCTGTGTGGCAACACTCAAGCTGCTGAACACAGCTTTGTCAACAAAACCAGAAAAGATCAAAGCACTGCAGCACCCCATTAACCACCTCAGAGGGAGGTGGTCTCCCAGAGTTTGCCAATTCTGCGTCCTCTGTTTGGACCCTGTGGTAAAGGAGCACGACGTATTCTATTTGAGCCTTGTGAATATCCAACTCTGCGTCCCTCGTTTGAGCACATAACACATCCTCTCTTTCATGAACCCATGACATTTTCAGATGTATCCTCCTTTTCGTGCATGGTTGGAAAACAAAGGTGTCTCTCCTAACACGCCATGCATCCATAGTCAAGCAATTGCCTATATTAAAGAACTTCTCCCTCCATATCACGCTACCCATTCTCTCCGCTCGGTGCACTCTAACTTTCTGCACAATCCCAGCTCCAACCTCAAGACCACTGGAGATCATGCTTTCAGTGTTGCTGTCTCTCAACACTGGAATTCCCTTTCCAACACCCAGTGGTGCAAAAAGTGGGTATGTAGTGTATGCGGCGCATAGGGGTGCCAGGCTGGATGGGGCGCCAAAGAGATGATGGAAAAAAATATTTTAGTTTGCATTTCCTGTGTTTAATAACAGGTGTGTACTTGTCCATTCATGTATCTGCGAATTATATCATTAATAACAAACACGTCGGTGATTAGGCACCCCTCCGTTTCTTCAATCCCCCACACACACACACTCAGCGCTCCAGTGTGCGCGCCCCCACTTCACACTGGAGCGCGGTTGGAGGTGTGGGTGGTTTTATACACGAGCCACAGATCCACAATCTTGTGATTGCAGGGGATCCCCACAATTTTGTCTGTGCTGAGGTTGTGAGGTTAGCAAGATTTTATTTGTAAAAATTACATTTACAAAATCCCAATAACACACCCTACAGTATAATCAGAACTCCATATAAAAGTTATAACTCTGTATGTCTGTATAAAGTTTGTAAATGATCACATTAATGTGTGTAGGAGTTGGGGGTCCTGGCTTGTCTTGGACACGTGCAAGGGGGTCCTCCAAGAAAATAATTTGGGAACCCCTGCACTACGCTGTGTGCTTTTTTATGAAAACACTCTCACACCAACGGAGCCAAGCTCTGGTGTCACAATGAGATGACGTGATGAGCAGCTACTCTAACTGGGACGGCGGGAGTAATCAGGTCCCGACTGGGGAAACTCCCGGTGGGCCGGTCTGAGGTCGGTGTCCTTTTGTTTTTTCACTTTGTTGATCACCTGCTGCTGGATGAGAGGATTTCACCTGTCAGTGTGAAAGGAACAGGTGAGCTGCTGCCAACAAGCTTCAGTTCCAATAGAAACACTTTCTAGAACCAGATTATAGAGTATTGATGTCATTTTATAGTTAATAGTAAGTTAATAAATACACCAAACAGGTGACAGCTCAGCTCTAGAAAGAAGCAAATGTCTGCTTAAGCTGGACAGTATGAATATAAAGGTGTTCACAGATAACTAATCTTTTCATGAAAAAGGAATATTAATCATTTTTCATTTTAATATTTTTATCTCATTTTTAAGGTGTGGATGTCTGTGAACATTTGAACAGAATATTCTGATTGGTGTAAAGAATACATGATATTAATAACAGGTCAGGGTCTAAAGTGGGCCAGTCTGAGGCATAAAACTGCCTCAAAACTGCCCTGGGTCTAAAGCCCTGCAGCTTGATTTTACTTTGTTCCTTAAATTGTCGTGAGAGTCACAAAGTTTTGTAAGTTCTGCACGCTCACACATTCAGCAGTGAGCTCTGCCAGCTGATTGGTTCTTTTGGTAACTAGTGACATCAGTTCAGTTTGGTCAAAATGGGTGGGGGGGGGGGGGATCCTACCACTGGCAGATGGTAGGATCCCCCCATCCCCCATCATCCTCCCCCCAACCCTACATGTCATAAAGTTAAAGTACCAAGTATTCATCACACACTGGTGAAATTACATCTCCGCATTTGACCCATCCCCATGGTGGGGAGCGGTGAGCTGCAGCTGTGGCCGCGCTCGGGAACTATTTGGTGGTTTAACCCCCCAATCCAACCCCTTAGTGCTGAGTGTCAAGCGAGGAGGCATTGGGTCCCATTTTTTCAAAGTCTTTGGTATGACCCGACCGGGAATCGAACCCCGATCTCCCAGTCCCGGGGCAGACACTCAACCATTAGACCACCGGAGCTGGTAAAGCAGTTAAAATTGGGGGAGATGGGACAAGGGCTGGAGCTGGAGGCTGAAGGGAGAGACCACTGTTTGGCAGCCTCATCCAACCTCCAGAAAGGAAAGATAAGACAGAAAAATATTCAGCCAGTCTGAATTAATAATCTGTCTCAGCAGTTCAGGCAGAAAACCATGTTTTTGTTTTAATTCCTGCAGGAAAAGTAATCAAAAAATGTCAACCAAACTTTAAGAAATTGCTTATATTTTTTAACTTCTCCTGTTGGAGGATATTTGAATTTCTCTGCACCAATATTTAACACTGGGTGGAGAGTCAAATCTCCAGTTCTGAGCCATTAAAAGACGTTTCTCTTAGGGTTTGTACTGAGAGTTATGGAGAGTAACTTCTCCTGATGGGATGTCTAAAAAGAAAATACCTTAAATACCCCACTCATTTTGTGACAGGTATATTTTAGGCTGGGTTTTACAACTGAGACCACTAGAAAATAAAACGCTGCTATTATATTTTGTGACGTCATATTCTAACCTGACACAAGCAGTGATCAACAGAATATCCCAAACTGATCAAATTAATAACGAAAGCACTTTTTTAATGATTGTTTTCCCTTTTTGGTAACATCGTCATCAAACATCTGGACACAAAATACTTATTACAAAAGATTCTATCATGAACATATTTATACACAGTCAACGACCTGCAGTAACCTCTCTGCAGCAACAGGTGGTGTTAGTAGATTATAAAGGATGAATTCAGATTAGATGAAAGCAAAGCTAAAATGATGACAAGGTGATGCTTCAGTTCACAGAGTAATCAGAGTAACAAACCTCTCAGAGGGTGTGTGACGGCTTTAAAAGGAGGCTAATGATTAAAAGGTTCTACCAGTGGCTCCACACCTCCAACTGTTTATTTCAAAATGACTGGTTGACAAGAACTGGGAGCCAGCTCATGATCAGCTGCTTCAGCTTCACATGGTGAGTCTATCAGCTGAAAGGTCAAGGGTCAATCTCCTCAGGGATGATGTTTAGGATGACGTCCTCGTTGCCTCGCCTCACCACAGTTCGCAGCTTCTCGTCACGCTTTATGGCAGCGCTGACGTCGCTGGCAGAGGTGATGGGCTCGCTGTTGATGCTGATGATGACGTCATCTTCTTTCAGACCAGCTCTGTTAGAGAATTCAGAAGTTTGAACAAAGCAGAATGATTTTTGAGGCACTGCAGTTTAATTCAGCCAAAACAACAAGAAGTGTAGCTGATTTGATTCCTGAAAGCATGTTTACGTTTGAGAAAACAGATCACAACTGGACTTTGGATTTGAGTTTGAACATCGCTGTGACACGGGATCAGGGATTTTTTCTCCAACTGGCCTCAGTTGGTGAAAATGGGGAGCTGGACATCCTACATGTCAGATGATGATGAAGCTCACTACAAAGAGGAGATCAGCATCTGACATGATGGTCCTCATTCAAACAATAACCTTATCCTAAACATCAGAAACACCAAGGAAGTTATTGTGGATTATAAGAAGTCCAGGAAGGCAGAACACACTCATCTCCTCATTAAAGTCAAAGTCCCAAGTTATCATCACACACTGGTGAAATTACATCTCCGCATTTGACCCATCCCCGTGGTGGGGAGCGGTGAGCTGCAGCTGTGGCCGCGCTCGGGAACTATTTGGTGGTTTAACCCCCCAATCCAACCCCTTAATGCTGAGTGTCAAGCGAGGAGGCATTGGGTCTCATTTTTTCAAGGTCTTTGGTATGACCCGACCGGGAATCGAACCCTGATCTCCCAGTCCCAAGGCGGACACTCTACCACTAGGCCACCGGAGCTCATTGACTGAGAAATAGAGCGTGTGGACAACACCAAGTTCCTTGGTGCCAACATCATATCTGACCTGCCCTTGTCTCTGAACACCTGGTTTAGAAAGCCCAACAAAGGCTCTTCTTCCTCAGGAAGCTCAAACGATCTGGACTCTCCTCTCAGCTTCCTAGCAGAGGCCCAATAGAAAGTATCCTCTGTCTCAGTAGGATAGTGTGGTGGTACAGCAGCTGCTTTGCACAGGACAGAAAGAACCTGGCCCTAGTCGCTCCCACACTTGGACTCGGTATATGTTGGATAGATCCAGAAAAAGGCCAGACGTATCACTGCAGACCCCACCCACCTGACCAATTGGGTGCAGCGATTCTTGGTCCACTGATGTGGACCAAGAGTCATGAACAAATGCAGATGATATGATCCATGAATAAATTCTGAACCTAGATTATTATCCTTCTATTTGGTATTTTTCTTGTTTTATTCCTTCCTGTGCTCATCACAGGTCTGTCTGTCTGTTCAACATCAGAGGCTGAAACAGAGAAATGTGCCTAGACTTTCTGTCAGAGGGAGTTTGTGTGAGAAATCAAACAGCTCCTTTAAAACCAGAGGTGAACCCTTAAACTTCCCTACCAAAGTTCCTGTATAAAATATGACATACTGGTCTTTTTACATTCAAACCACACAAGAAGAACCCAAACCTCACCTGCTGTTTTCTCAGGTCTGGAGCTGCTGTGGTTGGATGTCATCAAGCTTTTCATGTGACCCACAAAAACATTTTCTGCCTCCAACCAACATTTACTTTAATAAACTCAGTCACTGACTGGAGACAAATATGCCACTGGTGACTGAGTTGGAGTGAAAATCTGACTCACTGCCGGTGCTGAAAGTAGAATAAACATCCTGAAAGCTTCAACAACACTCACGCCTCAGCTGGAGTTCGGCTGATGACCTCAATGACGTACGCTCCTGAGGTGACATCGGGGAAGTCTGACTGCCTCTCCTTCAGCTCCTTCGCCAGCCTGAAGGGAAAAATGGAGGAAAAACACCCAGAACATGAACTTTTCTACAAACACGCCCAGCTGATTTCATAAAACGCTTTCAAACTTGGACTTCCTACTTCAGCAGAGTGAATTTTAATGATAACTCTGCATTGTTTGGTCACCGTGGTTCAGGGCCGTGCAGGGACCTTTGAAGGGGCGGGTGCTCAAAGTTAAAAATGGGGCACATACGGAGCAAGATTTTTAAATGGGTCCCACAAGTTTATGAAAATTCAGATGAGAGACCCTTGAGTTCAAACAAAATAATATAGGCAAATATTTAATTTTGTGTTATTAATTGACGATAGTTATTTAATTAATTGTTGTTTTAGTTTTTAAAGCCCCAGTGTGTAATATTTTTACCTGTTTACTACCAAATTCCGTGTATCCAGTGCACAAACTTGTCCTTTTTCATTAATATTTCTCACCAACATCAATTCTAAATATTCCTCTCAGCTTGAAATTTTACACATAAACTGTGGTCGACGCTCCATGGTCATCGTCCATCTTGAAATACGGTAGCTATTTAGGGACATATGAGCTCTGCGTTACGCATTTGCACTATGACTGTAAGCTGAAAGAAACAGCAGAGGACAGCAGTGCGCCGTGGAAGCATGGCGTCTGACAATTCAATAGGGGTGTAACAATAAGCTCCATTTTTGTTTTACACCAAAACGATCATGTAATGTTTCCTGTGATCATGGTTGATATCTGTAGCAGTTTGCTGGGTCTGACTTGGCAGCAGGTATCTAAAGCTGAGGTCACACTTTAACTCTGATCACAACCTGGTCATGTAGAAGCTTTCAGATCTGTTTGAGAAGAAACAACCACATCATCATCTCACCGAGTCAGACTTAGGAAACACCAGAACTCAGAGGAACCCAGACACAGTCTCACTGAGGCTAAACGTTTTAAACCTTGTGCATGAAGTCAGAAAAAGGAACTCACGTTGGAGTCAGGCTCATCATTCTGACACCGATGTATTTCTTCTTTGGAGTCGTCTTACCTGAAAAACACAAAGGAACGATCTGACATAGAAAACCTCCAGAATGTTTATTTTTTTTATTTAGAACAATCTTCTAATCACGTTCCTTCATGGAATGGAACAAAAAAAAAACAATTGTGCTATGGCTGTATGACACACTATCACAGAAGAAGCTGACTAGTAACTTTTCCTGAAGGTGTGTTGCTGCCACCAGCTGGACTGGAGTCTGGAGACTCCTCTGAGGAAACAACCAATCACAGCTGATGATCCACAGCTGTTTCACACATGATGAGTGTTTTTAAACCTGCAGGTGAGCTGCGTCATTTCAGACCAGAACCATGGGAGTAGTTGGAGCTCTGGTTGTTTGTGTGCTGAGCACGGTGCTCATTGAAGGTTTGGTATAATGTTTGTTTAAAATAGGCTTAAAGATCATTATAATTCTAATTTTAGTAGCTTGATATGTGCTATCAGATTTGAAAAATAAAATTCAGTTTGTAGGTTTTTGTTCATCAGGTGGATCAACAAGTCAGAGAGCTGGTGATGAGCTGCAGGTTAAACTGGAAGGTGAGGAGACCAGTTAGTCATGTAAACGTCTCCTTCTGACACTAACTTGATAGTTTTGGATTATAGACCCGTCTCCAAATGATTCTGCTCTAAAGAAGTTGTTTCCTGTCCTGAAGAAAGGTGCTAAAGGTGAGCAGTTTCTGTAAAACCCTACTGGTAAAGCTAACGTCAGGCTTTGCATCTCATGAGGCATCGCCATCTGCATAAATGGCGAAGTAGGGCAAAGGCTCTTTGAGATTGTTTTGTTGCGGTCAAGAGTTAAACAGTGTTCATTAAAATCCTGCATGCTAATATGAAGTTCTTGTTCTAATGACATTCTTTTCTTTTTCAAAGTAAAAAGAGAAACTGATCATGTGACGGCAGCTGTGAGTGGAAATGGGACTCTTCTGCAATGTGGCAACTCTACAGCTAAGTGCAGCTTGGTCAACAAAACCAGAAATAATCAGAACTCTGCAGCAGACCAGCTTGTAGGACTGGAACCAGCTCAGAGAGAAGTGGCCTCAAATTTTTGGCCCCAACCTTGGCATCCTTGTGAATTTCCAGTTCGACGTTATTTTGAGCCTTGTGAATTTCCAACTCGCCGTCCTATTGGGCCCATGACATTTCCCACTCAGCCTCCTACTGAGCCCGTGACATTGCCGACACCTCTTCCTACTGAGCCCGTGACGTTGCAGACACCCCTTCCTACTGAGCCCATTAGGGTGTTAACTTGGCATCCTCACCATTACGGACCCGGGACCCTTCCTGAGTGGCAGTAATGAAGATCAATCATGGGCTTTCTGTTTTGAATAAACCTTTATTTGCATTTGGTCATTGTTTTAATACTTGTAGCATCAACTGGCAATTTTTGATTTGTCAACTTGAACAACACTCTCTACCGTTTTGTAACTTTAAAGGCATGACTGACATCTTGTGGCCCAATTTCAGTACTGCAGTCCATTTTCTAAACAGTTACTCTCTCTCCTGTTCTGTCAGTTTCATGGCTTTTGCCAGTTACGGCTCAGCACCAGAAGATAAATGACAAAGGGGAGTCTTAAACAATATGTTAAAGGTGTGGAACACCTGAAAAGTAATGATTGGTCCAGCAGCACCGAGCACCAGCGCCTGTATCAAGCTCATAGAGCAAAACCAGTATTGGTGCGCGTCGCTTTTTGCCAAGGTGCCAAACTGCGTTCAAAAGGTTCTGCATCTGTCAACGGGAAGAGTTGCTGTCGAAAGAAGAAAATTATCCTTCCAAAGATGGCCATCCCCCTCTAAGCGTAGAACTCCACAATTTAACTGTTACTGGCATCATCCTGTTGCACGCTAACATCAGTGCTATGTTCAGTATGTGTTCAATACCCACATGTACACTAGTATGTGTCCCTTATGGAAATCCAATTTTCTATTTTTATTTGTGGTTTGAAGGTTACAATAATAGTTTAGTGCTTCTCTAAGTGTTTGGACTGCTGCAACGAGTGAATTTCCCCACTGTAGGATTAAAAGTCTATTCTACAACAAAATGAAGCCCGAGAGAAAAGAGAACTTTCTGCTGTGTGGGATCATTTTGATCTTTTAACTGCAAATAAGGTAACTGTCTTTATTTCCACTTAATATGTCAGAATTGAAAAAACATCAATGTGCCTCTCAGTATAAATTATTTCATTTTATGCAGGTTAAATGTTGCATCTGTTCAACTGTCACACACAAACAAGAGCACTTCCTCAATGCTAAGGCATAGAGTCGAGCATGATAAAGAGGAGACAAATGCATCCAGAATGAACACAGGTTCTATATAGACCTGTGTTCAGGCCTATATAGACGTTGAGCAGTTTTCTCATTGTTTTTTTTTTTTTAAATCAAACATCTAGGAAGATTGTTTTGGACCAGACTGTCCTGAATTGTATTATAAAGGACTGCCAACCTGTCAGCATTGTGGAGCGTGAGGGGTCAGGGAGCTGATTCAGGTCCTTGATCCATCACACTTTTTGCCAACCAGAAAGGTTTGTATAGACATCAGGTCTATATCATGTCTCATCAGGTAACTGATACTCATGTAATATATACAGTGCTTAACTAATTTATTAGACCATCACTTGAGTTAAGGTTTATGGTACAGCAACCTAAATAAACACTTGTGATCACCAAAATAGTTGTTTATGTTTCTGAAATGGTTAATCCACTAGTATGTACATATTATTGAACAGAAACGACATTTTAAATGCTAAAATAAAACTATTTTTTTATTTATAGCAAAGTACAGTGTTATTTACTTGCATTCACAAAACAAAAAATTGGTTGCAATTTTGATATATCATGCTTGAATAATTTCTGTCCAGTGTGTCAGCTCCCATTTGGGTATAAAAACTGAATTCCGTTTGAAATGTCTAACTTCTGTTTAAAAGGGCAAAACGCAGAGAATGCTGGATGTTTTCTTGTTTTAATGACAGGTGGTCTAATAAATTTGTTAAGTACGGTATACTGATTTGATTATATTTCATTTTCAGACTGTCAAGGAAATGATGCCCAAAAAACATGCAGAAGAACTCAAACTAGTGAAAATTGAAATACAGCAAGCTGTGGCAGTGAGTATAACAGCTGACATGTGGACCTCTTTGAACATGGAGGCTTACTTGGCTCTTACCTGTCACTACATCAATGGTAATATGCAGTTGTGTACATCTGTGTTGAGAGTGAAACACTTTCCACAAAGTCACACTGCTGAGAATTTGGCCTAAGTCAAAAGGGGCATGATGGATGACTGGGCCATAACAAATAAGGTAAGGTGTCTTGTGACCGATGCAGCACCAAACATGATTGCAGCAACAAGAACTCTCCAAAAACCGCCAGTTTGTGTGAACAAAAACCGCTTGTACGAGCACAAACTGACAAGGCCGAGCCCCGACCATACTGACCCAGATGTGAAAGAGCCATAATGATGATGGACTCACCCATCTTGACTCCTGACGGGGAAGGCTGTTGTTGGTTTAGCGTCCAGGAAACAGCAGACAACGTCTCTGCTAGTAGAAGTTAGCATTAGCAACTCCACCAAACAACAGAGCTCCTCCAGGTTTAATTGTGGAGATAAAACATCAACAATGCAGAACAAACAGTCAGTGGTAGAGTCGCATTGTTGTTGTCCAATCTGAGACGAGATGTCCAAATATCAGAAATAAGAATCCATATCCTGCTGTCAGAAGCTCAACTGTAATGTGTAGCTTCTACTTCTAGTTCCTGAAAATGGTGCACCGGTGTTTTGTTTTTTCCCCCCCAGAGTACGACTTGCAAGGCATTTATTCCTACTAGCAACCACTGCAGATGTATTGATTAAATGAGTGTTCCACACCTTAATAAATGCATTGTCATACACTGGTGTTGACACTCTTGGGTGTTTCACGGTAGGGAACACTACACTTAAACGTATCCCCTCACCACCTTGGCTGCACCTAGAAATCCTGTCCATAAAAGTTATGAACAGAATCGGTGATAAAGGGCAGCCTTGGCGAAGTCTAACTCTCACTGGGAACGAGCCCGACTTACTGCTGGCAATGCGGACCAAGCTCTGACACTGGTCATACAGGGACCTAACAGCACATACAGGACCTGGTACCCATACTCTCAAAGTACCACCCACAGAGCCTCCCGAGGAGTTTGGTCGAAGTCGAACGCCTTCTCCAAATACACAAAGCACATGTAGATTGGTTGGGCCCACCAATCGCACCCTCTAGGACCCCCCTAAGGGTATAGGGCTGGTCCAGTGTTCCACGGTCAGGATGAAAACCACATTGCTCCTCCTGAATCCGAGGTTCGACAATCCGATGGACCCTCCTCTCCAGAACCCCTGAATAGACCTTACCAGGGAGGCTCAGGAGTGTGATCCCCCTGTAGCTGGAATAGGGGGACCACCACCCCACTCTGCCAGTCCAGCGGAACTGCCCCTGATGTAAACGCAGCATGTTTCAGCTTCTTCCAAAGATGCTCAATAGGATTGAGGTCAGGGTTCATAGAAGGCCACTTTAGAATAGCCTAATGTTTTCCTCTTAGCCATTCTTGGGTGTTTTTATCTGTGTGTTTTGGGTCATTGTCCTGTTGCACGACCCATGACCTGCGACTGAGACCAAGCTTTCTGACACTGGCCAGCACATTTCTCTCTAGAATCCCTTAATAGTCTTGAAATTTCATTGTGCCCTGCACAGATTCAAGACACCCTGTGCCAGATGCAGCAAAGCAGCCCCAGAACATAACAGAGCCTCCTCCATGTTTCACAGTAGGGACAGTGTTCTTTTCTTGATATGCTTCATTTTTCCATCTGTGAACATTGAGCTGATGTGACTTGGCAAAAAGTTCCATGTTTGTCTCATCTGTCCAGAAGACATTCTTCCAGAAACTTTGTGGCTTGTCAACATGTAGTTTGGCTTTTTTATGATTTGTTTTCAACAATGGTGTCCTCCTTGGTCATGTAGTCCATGTAGTCCACTTTGGCTCAAATTTTCTTTCTAATCTCCTGAGACAACTCTTTCCATCGCTTCCATGTTGAGTGTGGTACACACTATGTCACCAAACAACACAGTGACTACCTGGAGCCCTATATATAGGCCCACTGCCTGATTACAAGATTGTAGACACCTGTGATGCTAATTATTGGAGACACCTTGAATTATCATGTCCCTTTGGTCACATTATTTTTAGTCTTTTCTAAAAGTACCATCATTTTTGTCCAGGCCTGTTCCATGAGTTTATTTTTTAAATAATTCTGTTGAAGCATGGTTGAAAAGCAATGTCTGACTTTCATTGGTTAAATTTCATAGAATTTTTATTTATTATTACTTTTGTCAGATTCAAGTTATTTCTGTGACCATTGTGGGTTTTTCTTTCATTGACTGAAGGGTACCAACAATTTTGTCCACATCTGTATATAAGTGAGAAGTCGGGCAAACCTTTGGCCTGCCGGTCATGTGACTCTGCCAGGAACTGTCTGATCTTGTCTGATGGGATGGCGAAGGAGATTCCTGCTGTGACTTTCAGAGTGTTGATTCCTATCACCTCTCCATCCTGCAGGAGAAAAATCACACGCCACTTCATCAGTTTTAGCCAAACATCCACATGGAGCTCAATAAACACGTTTAGTAACTCGACTGACTGCTCAGTGTTGTATAAACACTTTATTTACTTTCTCTAATGAGGATTTAAAGGTGCTCTGTGTTGGTTTACATAATGTAATCTTACATCTGCTTTATGTCATATGGAAGTGGTCCAGGTAATAAACTCTGTTTTCCAGATTTCAGGAGGACAATACTCAACAGGTTAAACCTCATGATGAGAAAAAAACAAAACATGTTTTTCATCTAATAAGGTGTTCACAGCCAAGAGGGAATGATGGTAAAACTCAAATGTTTTACAGAATTTATTGCTAAGTTTATTGAGCTACGATCAACATGAGGCAACAACAGAATCCAGATGTTGTTTAAAGAGGTGCGTCATAGATGAGCAAAGCTATGTTTGTCACTATGGCCACAGAAATATTGAACAGATAATCTAAGAGAAGAAAAATCTACATTAAAATAACATCTACAGCAAATTTAAACTCACCAGATTCACTAATGGTCCTCCTGAGTTGCCGTACTGCAAGAAAACACAAAGAATGTAAAAACGTAGTCTTCATCTCAAAGCTTTACCCTTTTTTGGTTCAGCTAAGTCCCATAGAGATACATATTTTACACATTTATTGGATAAAGACACAGAAATGACCAGCTGTACTCTCCTTCCTCATCAGAAGGACCTTGCAACATCATTTTGTGTTTGAAGTTCCTTATCGGTTTTAAAATTATGTGGAGTAAACACTGTATGGTTCAAAATGCTTTTATTACCAGGGCTGCTCAACTTATCAAAAGATTATCAATATCTCATAGGGTTCCACTAAACAAAACACAGCATCCCAAAAATATATTTTTGGAAATTAGATGAATCCCACTTCCCTAAAAGTTCACAGCAGCAGATAGGGAATGTTGTTTGCATCATGATGACTAAAATATCACAACTTTTTTTGTGCATCCTTAGTTTTTCCCTAAACCACAAGGGATTGTGATCGTCTGTCTTCACCTACGTTAATGATGGCGTCCGTCTGGATGTAATCCATGTCCGAGTTGCGTAGGCCCAGTTCCTTGCCTCCCCTCTGGGTGGTGCTGACGATGCCCGTGGTGACGGTGTTCTGCAGGGAGAAGGGACTGCCGATAGCGACAACAAACTCTCCAGGACGCAGATCTGCAGACCGACCAAGCAGCAGCACTGGCAGCTTCATCTGCTCCGACAAACAAACAGCAAAGTTCAGAATTAAAGAGGATATAAGAGGTGCTGGGATCTTGTTCCAAAATGTTTTGTGCAGCTTGAATTCTTCAAATTCATGCAACAAATGTATCTCTGACTTATGACCATGAGAACATTTCTTCTACATTAGTGAGGGGAAAGCACTAAAGAACAACAGCCTCCCAAACGGGTGCAGAGCAGAAAGGCGCATAACACCGTAAAGATGGTTGTGTGTTGTTTTAAACTCTTTACTGGTGACATATTTCTGCAGAGAGTCATATCTGTTCTCCAACTGGGTGAAGCATCTCTTAAAAACAAATCCCCTAACTCTAAATCAGCAGCAGTGATGACAAGTGGGAACAGAATGAAAAATGAAAGTAGGGGGGAGGTGCTCAGTGACTGGATGCAGGCTTTTCAGGGAATTAAGAGAATGTGCTGATAATAAAAAAGAACAACAATCCAGCCAAGAAGGAGCAAATTCATAAGCTGTCCTGTGACTCTGAAGCAGAATGTTCCAGAGTGTTCAAAGGCAGGATCAGGAGTCAGGATCAGATATAACTCAAATCCAGCTCAGTCCTCAATTCCTCTCTGAATAAAACTCAGCAGGCTTTCTGAATTCTGCATCTCATATTTTAGGATATATAACACCCGTAAAAAGGCAATAACACGGTTTAAAGCAGCAGAATTCATAACATTTTAACTATAAAATGAATAAAAAGTCTCTAATATTACTTTAAATGTGAAAACCCCTTTATTGGTCTGTTGCTGAGGAAGTTAATGAACTCTGAGTAGAAATGTGAAGAGTAAGATCGCCTACACAGGCAACCAAAATAGGTTTCCCAGAGGGCGGTGTCACTCTGAGAATTGATGAAGAGCTCAGTCATCAGGGAGGAACGCCTCAGTTGGTCTGAAACCAGGTCACAGGAACGTGGTTTCAGATAGAAGGTAACGATGGTTTACCAACAGGAAAAATCATTTCTGTCCTCTAATCCCACCAAAAAAGCTTTCCGTGTCCTGTCAGTGTTTCTTCTGCTGCTGTTGTTTTTTATATGAAATGAGTTGTTTCACAAATGTTTTCTGCAGTTCACCGCCTTGCCGGCGCGTCTGCATGTACAACTGCAGAAAATGATGTCCTTACACTGTGTGAGATAGTTTAGAGGTTCAAACTGCTAAAGAGGAGGTCTAGAAAAAGCCAGGATGTGATTTATTATCAGCTTTTCCATCCTTCTAATTGAGCTCATGTTTAGACAAACTCTTAGTGGCTCCTTTTCTACTCATTTGATAAAAACCAAGAAAATCCCAGAATATAGAAAAACTGCAGAGACTTTGCCACATACTAAAAGCATCGATCATAAATAAGCTACAGCTTTTAATCAGCTAGGATGATTCAGTAAATTGCTTTAGTTACATTTATGATTTAAAGTTTAAAGAACAAGTTCAAAACATTTGCAGTGGTCTCTATGAATGCCTTTTGAGTCGATCTCTGTGGGAAAAAAGCTCTGGCGCTCTTTTTCACGAAGTAAAACTTAGCCAGAGCAGAGGTGAGCAGAAGACGACAGGATCCTCTGATTGGCTAACAGCAACACGACTCTACCACTGACTCCGTTTGCTCTGCAACGTTGATGTTTTATCTCCACAAATAACACAAGCCTGAAGGAGTTCTGCTGGGTGGTGGAGCTGCTAATGCTAACAGTTAGCTTCTACTAGCCGAGACGTTCTCTGCTGTTTCCTGGACACTAAACCAACAACAGCCTTCCCCTTTGTGAGCCAAGATGGGTGAGTCCATGAATGTTAACTTAACATTATGACATACATATTTGTCACTGGCTTTTCTAAAGCAAGCGTTTTTTTCATTGGCTAATGCAGCAAATAGGGGTAGAGGACCATTTTCTTGTTCAGTCTGCATGTTAAACTCAGAGTGACCGATCACATTTGAAAAATAACAAGTAAAAAATGGTTTCTCAGTGAACTTGGCCTTTAAATGTTTTTAGTAACAATAACATTATTATGCCACCAGACATGGAGCAGGAAGACTGAAACAAAGAACATCTGGGATGTTAGTAACTATAATCAACTCCACACCTCCAGGAGCACAACTAACGTTTGTCTGCAAATTCATGCATTTTATTATCCTGCTGCAGACACACGTGTAGTCTATTTTCTTTGTTAAATAACAAGCCTTCAGGCAGGTTACTTAACAGGCCACATTTGACCTACTTTTGGTTCTGTTTAGTAAGAAAGGAGGAGGGCTAGAGGTGAACCTTCCACCAGAGCCAACATTCTGACGCACAAAGTTTCCACAAAGTTTAAAGTGTTTGTTCTGCTTCATGCTCCAGAATCCTTCTTAGTAGTTTTAGTAAAATCTTGGCCCCAGACTGGAAAACATGTGCTGAAAACATGATTTCTAGTTGCATAAATGCTCAGCAAAGGTTGAGTTGATGAGAGAAACAGATGCAGACTGATGTGACAGACGTAAACAATTTTATTGTATGAGGGATTCTGGGTAGTGAAGATGTCTACAGACAAAACTTTTAATCTCTGCTGATTACTTTTACCGGCATGGAGGAGAAACATGTCTGAACCCACAGGTACGTTCAACACATCCACACCATCCAGGTGGAGTTTCTGTGTGTGTGTGTGTGTGTGTGTGTGTGTGTGTGTGTGTGTGTGTGTGTGTGTGTGTGTGTGTGTGTGTGTGTGTGTGCGTGCGTGCGTGCGTGCGTGCGTGCGTGTGTGTGTCCTGCTGTCTGAATGAGTTAAGGCATGTAATGGAGCAAAGTAAAATGTGACGCCTGAAGCACAAAACTATTAGAATAAAATGTTTTTGCAGCACTTCTTTTGAAGCCCAGCTTTTTTTTCATCAGTTTATCATTCATTTTGACTCACTCACTGCCAAAAGATGAAAAACTGGTGATAATTTTTTCATCTCTCTCTCTCTCTGTGTGTGTGTGTGGGTGGGTGTGTGTGTCGCAAACATATCTCACTAACCACTAGATGGATATAAAGTCTCACACAACAGTCCAGCAGTCACATCTACAGATGATGAATTGATGACAACCCAATTCAAGATAGCCGCCAAAGCTAACTGACCTGTGATGACTCAAAAATGTCTATAATTTGATGTGTTAGTTGTTGAGAGACATTCACAACATGCACTAAGTGATAACAGACCATGCACAATGTTGCATTTTCCTATGAGCTCATGCATAACACAGCATGTTCATGTTTGACCAAAATCATCATAAATTTATAATTTCTCAACAAAACATGATCAGGTGGATCTTTGCAGCATCTGCTGTGATTCTGGTTGTAGTTCAGAGGGAACTAAACTGGAAGGTGAAGCTCTTGGTTTAACGGTCAATCTACGATCCAACTTGGGGTCAGTCTTGCAGATAGAGTAGAGCCGCTGCTCTTCCACATCGAAGAGGAGCCAGCTGAGGTGGTTTGTGTATGTTGTCAGGATGCCCCCCGGACACCTGGAGTTTCAGGCATGTCCTCATAGGAGAAGCCCAGGGCTAACTCAGGACATGTTGAAGGCAGGAGAGGACAATCTTGGCTCCTCTGACCCATTTAAGTGGAGGACAATAAGATGAGAAGATAATTTGATATATAACTCTTGAATGAAAGGTGCCAAGAGAAATCAAGAAATTAAAATACTTTAAATTCAAATTTTAACCTGTTAAGGTTTGGTGAATATTTCTATCATTAATCCAAATTCAAATGAGGCCAGTCACCCAAAACAAACACAAAGTTCTGGTTCTGAATAGATCCAATCAGCTGTTCTAATCTGAGCTTTCCTCCATCAGCTGAACAGAGACCTCCTCTGTTCACTCGTTCTGATCCACAAACACAATTCAAACCTTCTGGAGTTTTAATCCAGCCCTGCTGAGGTGGTCCACCCGCCTCACCTCCCACTCTGTGGTTTCCAGAATGACAGTGCTCTGTCTGGGTAAAATGACTAAGTCCAGAAACAGCACTTAGTAATCACCTAAAGATGCCAACATGTCAACCAAACCAGCAGACACAAAGACCAAAGAGCGGAAAGATCACCACTCATGTTCCCCTTCTCATTACGCCTCTCTGCCTCCTTTGGTGTGGCGTCTCTTTAAGAGAAATGAAAGAAGAATAACACATTTGGGGTGGAGTTCAGTTTCCGTTTTATCATTTTAAACTTTTTAAAAAAATGTTAATAAAATTTTAACAAAATCACAAACAATAAGTCTTTTAACATGTTTAGGAGGTACATTTGATCTCTGATGCAGCCTCACTTCAACAGATATTGCAGAATATATAAATATAGATGTTTGTAATATTCTCTAATGCAGACCAGACTGTTCAAGTTTTGGACCAGCAGAGTAGATTTGCCATGCTCTGAGGAATTCACTGATGGATAAAGCCTCCAAATAAATAAATAACATGATGGAATCTCTGAGCAGCTCTCATCATTAATCACAGGTTGCGTGCTACTGCCTGTGTTTAGGTGTCTCGGCCTGCTGAGGCAGATCAGATGAACCCAGAGAAGGTCTTATGGTGGACATGTGCACACAGAACACTGCTGGGCTGAGGTGGAATGTTGCCACAAAGCTTCACTGAACAGATCCAAGACTGAAAACGCTCCCAGCAGCTCCTGTCTGCTCATGCTCTCCTGATTGAATGTCCCAGCAAAAACACCAGCTAACCTAAAGTAACAATAGATAGTTTTATAAACTTTAAGCTAGAGCTTTAACATTGTTCTCAATGATTGTTGGGTTAGAAACTTGACCAGTTTCATATTTGACACCACTCTGCAGCCCTCTGCTGACCAAAAAACGTACTAGATAGTTTTGTGGAGCGGGTAGGTGCCCTATAGAGGGAGCTCTTTACCTGCTTTACGGCTGTTAGCTGTAATGCTAGCGGTAGCATTTTTAGCTTATCAATCATCAATAAAAATCACAAGAAGAAGAAAAATAAGATGTTTGCTTTTTCTGTTGTCATCATGGCAAAGCCTAGAGTAAAAGTAAGAGAGTAATGTTGGAGGCAAAGCAAAGAGCTAAAACTAGAGTAAACATCAACTCTGCCTACACTAAAGGAGGCTACTAAATCACGGACTGATGGTGACCTGCAGGGCTTTATTGCTACTGGACCTAATAATAGGAGTAATAATATTTTTTATCCAACAGTGTGGAACTTTTTACTTCATGGTTTATTTTAGTGTTGGTTGGCTCATGTTAGCTCGTTGTTAGCGCTAGCTACAGCAGGCTGCAGCAGGGTTGTTTACGACTGCTGTAATTCCACTTTCAACCAGTAGGGCGGAGGAGCAGGAAACTGCTCACTGTTACTTTAAACAAAACACACCCACAAAATGAATTATCTCCCAATTGTTTCTTCTCACTTAGGTGGAATTTGTAAATTATTTTGAGTGTTTCTGGTTTCTGCACTGATACGATACCCCCTAACTCAATGCATTACCTGTTTTTTTGTAAGTAGAATCATTTTACATGGTGAATTAGCTGTTCAAATACAGCAGGTGAGAGAAAACCCACGGACAAAATCAAGTCTGGTTTCATTAACTTTCCACTGAAGCCTTAAACAAGCAGCTACACGTCTGACTGCTTCACCTGCTCTGAACTCTCCACAGCTGCTGTTACACACTGAAGCTGTTAGAGTTCACCCCTCAGAGAGGTGCTTTCAAGGGCAGCTCCACTTACACAACCTGTCAGGTTGAAATCACCACACTCAGCAGTTCATTCCCAAAGATCAGAACTCAGATGTCAACAGAAAATGTCACACTGATCTAAGTTTGTTTGCAAAATTTGTTTTTGGCAGTTTATTTCTATTTTATAACAAAGCAACTTGGTATTAAAGCGTCTATTGTTGGAAAGCCTGATTAGTCACCTGATTAACCAAAAGTTGGAACTTGTGAGGATCATTAATCAGTGGAATGAACAGCAGCTGGATGTGTGTGTAGCACCCTCGCTGGTAGTAAGGCCCAATGCCAATACTCCCACTTCTACCCTTGTGCCCTTCAATTGCGTGTTCCAGTCCAGGGGTGTGAGTGCATAGGGTGTCCCGGTCCTCAAGTGCGGAAGTTGACCACGCCCCTTTTGCACCCTTGATCCACACTTTGCCAATGGGTGTTTCTCAATTTCAAGGAACCTCGCCTTGCCTTGCCTGCCAAGGCACTGCCTTGCCAGGCCAGACGCCTTGCTTACGAGGACACTGTCCTTCCTTGGTGAAAAAAAATGGTTAAATGGAACAGACTTGCCCCACGTGACTGCGGCCGGCCAGAGCCCGCCCCTTGCTTACGTGCACTGTTAATGTCCCTCCCATCATAGTAATGTTAAGTTTTAATATCGAGCCTTTTACTTATTTAATTGTGTATATATTGGTAAATGGTAAATGGTAAATGGCCTGTATTTGTATAGCGCCTTCTTAGGGTTCTACAACCCCCCAAGGCGCTTCACAACACAATCAGTCATCCACCCATTCACACACACATTCATACGCTGGTGGGGATGAGCTACGATGTAGCTACAGCTGCCCTGGGGCGCACTGACGGAGGCGAGGCTGCCGAGCACTGGCGCCACCAGTCCCTCCGACCACCACCAGCAGGCAAGGCGGGTTAAGTGTCTTGCCCAAGGACACACAGCAGCATTCTCTGGCCGGAGCCAGGATCGAACCTGCAACCTTCCGATTACTGGACAAACCGCTCTGCCTCCTGAGCTACTGCTGCCCTATATTGGTTAAATCAAATGTGTAAGTGAGTTAGTACTTGCTAGCCACCAAAGCTGCAACTACTAAGCAACTAACCAACCATAGATAACTGCTTTGGATGTAAATAAACATTTTACATATAAGCCCAATAGCTACAATTAGTTGACTTACATTTAAACTGGAAATTTGCCCCTGAAGTAGCTGCTGCCGGCTCCTGATCAGATCTGTTTAAAATACCGCGCTGCATTCTGGGAAATGTTTGACCAAGAGAAGGCAACAAGGCACCTCTCGTGTATCCTTGCTCAATTAGCTAAACGGCTAACAAACGGAGGACAGATGCCTTGGAAGCACATGAACATCGGAACCGATTGTAACACGCCTTGGCGGTTCCTGATGACGTATCTCCTAGGCAACCGGGGCGGGACCAAGGCATCAAGGCGAGGTTCCTTGAGATTGAGAAACACCCAATGTCTGCATCGAGGCGGACTTCGGACAAGGGTATTACCCACAATCCAGTGCTGCGTGGGAAGTTTGAGAAGAAGGCAGAGCATTGGCTCAAATGCCTTTTCTGAAAATATGTATTTTCAAACAAAAGAAGTTAATTTTAAGGCAATTACTGATATTTATTCATGCTCTGAATGTTTTAGACTAAGATTTAATGTGGACAGCAATTAATGTAAATTTTGTCAAGAAATTGTTTGTTTGTTTGAAAGTTGTTAATAAAGATTTTTTTTAAAGTAGCGCAAACAGCGACCGGCATGCGTTGCGGTCAATGACGCAATGCTCACTGTCTCAATTCGGCAGTTATTTGCACACTTGAGCACTACGCACTCAAAGCCCTACTGTGCACCTCCTCCTAGTGCACTTCACAGAAGACCTTAGGTGCAGTGCGAGTATTGAGTTTGGGCCTATGTCTTGTTCTTCAGCTTGAGCTTCAGGCGCTGCCAGGTGTGTTCCAGTCACAGGTGTATGATTGGTTGGCTCCTGATCAACAGCTCTTGGACAACTTAGACTGACCAACACCACCATGCCGGTTGACCTTCAATGACTACTGGTTTGTGGAATGATATGCTATTCCACAGCAGCATATAAACAGACTGGTTACCAGCATGAAGAGAAGGAGCCAAGAGCTAGATCTGTAAAAATGGTAAAAACAAATAGCCAATATATGTTGTTGTTTTTTTACCTAACTGTGGTAAAGTTCAGTCATTCAGTCCACCAAACATCTAAGACCAAAAGGAGAATATTGCAGGTGAGTTTGTGCATCTGTGTTGCTCATTCCACAGTTAGACGATTCAACTCTTAGTAAAGGGACTAATCAGGTTTTCCAACAATAGATGAGTGGAAGATAGTGTCAAGAGGTGTTGTTACAACAAAGAAATATGCAAACAAATGCAAATGTCCATATTTTGTGCCAAGTTTATGTGAATGCATTTTGTCAAAGCTTGTTGCATCTGGATCTGCAGGGTCTGGGTTGTCGCTGGTCGTTGTCCAGGCATACCCCAGTCCCTGGTTCTTTTATTCCCAGGAGAGGGTTGATCAGTAAACACTTTATCTTTGACACAGTTACTCCAATAACGACTATGATTCAGTAGTTTCAGTTAACTTGATTTATATAGCAAAAGTAGAGATGTGACAAACCTTAAACAGATGGACAGATTGTCCTCATGGTAGGGTTAAAGCTGAAGGCCAAGTTAATTTGGCACAGGTCAGCTTTCTAAAATTACATTTAAGTACTCATCCATCTAAATCTTCCTCCTGAATTTTCCATCATTAACAAAATTGCAAACTAGTGTGCAGGCTGTAAATGATCTATTCCAGACCTCATAATTTCCCATAATGCCTTTTTTAGACTGTTTCTGGAACTGAATCTGGACTGTAATCATCACATTGCTGATGTACAACACTGAGAAGGAATGTGTGTGTGTGTGTGTGTGTGTGTGCGTGTGTGCGTGCGTGCGTGCGTGCGTGCGTGCGTGCGTGCGTGCGTGCGTGCGTGCGTGCTCTGGGTGTGGAGGGCTGAGAAAGCTTTTGTAAACATGAAAACCGGAAACCACTGAAGACCAATGAGTGTGATGTTTTTGTATATTTTTGTTAGTTTCACTCTTTGAGTTTCCCAAAAATGTTGAGAAAAAACACAGTTTCTGTCTGAGCAGAGAACATGAACTCTGTGTGTGTAAACTCTGTTTGGTCTGATCGCTTCAAACATCAGAACAGAAATAAAACTCAAACTCTGAGCTCATCTGGTCCTTGAATAAAATTGATAATAATCTCAAAACTCTATTTAAAAAGCAACAGAGTGGAGGTATGAGATCAGTTAAAATTTTCACATCATTTTCACAGCCTGCATAATGGTGCAGTTTTTGCATTAATGCCTTGCAGCAAGAAGGTTGCTTGTTCAAATCCTGACTGTGGCTTTTCTGTAAAGAGTTAGCATGTTCTCCTCACATGTGAGTGAGTTTCCAGTTTCCCCCTCAGGCCAAAAAAATGCATGGCATGTTAATGTGTGACTCTAAATTGTCCCTTGTTGTTGAGTTTGTGGCTGTTTGGGTGGTCTGTGTGTCTCTGTGATGGACTGTGACCTGTCCAGGGTGTCCCCCGGTGACTGGAGACAGACACCCTCTCCCAGCAACCCTAGTGAGGAATAAGAGTGAAGAAGAAGATAAAGAAACAAAATTTAAGCAAAACAAAATTTAAGATAAAAAACCCACGAAGTGCTTGAGAAGAATAAAAAATAAAAATAAAAAATTATTTAAAAACATTGTAATTAAAAATGTGAAGAAAGAAAAACAGAATTAAAAAAGGTAACACGGGATCCTGAGAAAGATCAAATTGGTAGAAACAGCTGCATGAAGAGAAGCTAGTGAGGAAGAAGAGGATGAAGAAGAGGTCACACCAAAGCTGCCTGAACAGGTGAGTTTTCAGCTGCTCTTTAAAGGAGACCACTGAGTCCACTGATCTCAGGCTCAGGGGGAGAGAGTTCCAGAGTCTGGGGGCCACAGCAGCAAATGATCTGTCACCTTTTGTCTTTAGCCTGGTGCGCTGTACAACCAGTAGGCTTCGATCACTGGACCTCAGGGACCTGCTGGGGGTGTAGGGACTGAGAAGATCACTAATGTATGATGGTGCTTGTCCATGTAAGGCCCTAAAAACCAGAACCAGGATCTTGAAATGAACTCTGATGTTAACCAGCAGCCAGTGAAGCTGGAAGAGGAGCGGGATGACGTGGGTGTGTTTGGAGGACTTGGTCAGCAGCCTAGCACAGGCATTCTGGACCACCTGTAGACGGTTCAGGGAGGTTTTGCTCAGACAAGTGAAAAGTGAGTTGCAGTAGTCTAAGCGTGAGGAGATGAAGGTGTGGAGAACAATCTCAAGTTCAGAGCGGGACAGAATGGGACTCAGCTTAGCAATGATCCTGAGATGGAAGAAGGAAGAGCGAACAAGAGAACTGACATGAGAATCCAGGGTGAGAGAATCCAGTTAAGAAAGTGTGTTTCTGTTTTTCATTGCCTGTTTGGTTTTCTGAGAGGACTGAGTGGAGAAGATGGATTAGGCTGCTCTGATTTATGTCATATATTAGAATCTTTTCTGTTGAGCTGGACCAATGAAACGAGGCAGAAGAAACTCTGATATGCCTCAAATGTCCTAAAATAATTTGCCACCACATAAATGTTGTGGAAAACCTCACATTCCTGTCTGAACCTGTATGTTTAGTCATCAGACCAAAACAGAGCTGCGATAAAATTAAAACCAAATTCAACCAGCTTCAGGCTATTTTGGATTTCTGCTGACCTGCTTCACAGATGCTAACTTTGATGAGTCATGACATAAATCCACTGATGGCTGAAAACCTCGCCAAGCTAAAATGAAAACCAGACATCCTTCTCAGGAAATATTCACAAACTAACTCTGCAAAACTGGAATAAATACGTGAATTAGGCTGTTTGTGTTGAAAAATGAAACCAAGACAAGGGATGATGGGATGATTTAGCATGAGGAGACACAAAGAATGTTACAACAGAAATAAAATCTATTTGCTTTATGTTTTTGTGTTCCTTTAGAAAATCCTTTAGAATTGTGTTTAAAATGTTTTAAACTGAGTCCTAAATGGGTGGAATACATCAAGTTTAAATCCTTTAAAAGTTGAATATGGAACAATTTCATAAAAAATCTATATTTTTTTAAAATAATACCTCCACAAGGCATTTAGAGGTGTGCAGAATGATTTTTCAGTTTTTCCTTTAAAAGCTATATTTTTAAAAAAAATCTAAATTTTATTTTGACGGGCATGACAAAATGTTTACGTTTATGTTTACATCTACCAGCCACTAGAGGGCACCGTTGCGGTAAAAAGTCCACTTGGCAAGGCGAGGCTGGGACTGTGTAAAATGGTGGACTCGACAAGTCAAGCAGCTGATTCTGAGCCCAGAAGATGTTCTAACGGTAAATATTGTTGTAAAATAAACTTAGTAGAAATTAGTCCTTACCCTGTATGATTCGTCACTGGACATGATGCTGGCTGGTCACTTCACGTATCAGCAGTGAACCAAACACCGACAGCTGGAAAATTTGTTCTGTTGTTGCAATACCACCTCTAAACACTAGATGTTGCTATAGTGTCCATGTTCCATATTCAACCTTTAAGTATGACACTTTTTGTAGTTTAAACTCTTTATTAGGAGGAAAAAATAAACAACATGAATGATTAAAAGTGAAGAATATGCTATGAAGGGCATCAACCCTTCTGCTCACCGGTACGTCGATTTTGATCAGTGCAATGTCGGCCTTCTCGTCAATATCTTTGATCTTTGCATCATATGTGGCTCCACTCTTCAGCTCAACCTGCAGCAAGTATATTAAAATTAAATTAAAAAGTATTAAATCAACATAAAAAGTCATTTAAAAATGCATTTCATACCACTAGCTGTTATAATGACAGAATGATCACACAGTGATATGAAAATGTCCCTGGTAACGCAAGAAAATATACGAACCTTCATGTTTCTACCACACCTGTAGTCTGACGTTAATTTGATTAAGGTTACATTCTTTATATATGACTGTCTTATATGTAACATGTGCAAAACTCTCTCTAAAAATACTTAAATGTATTTCTCAGCAGTGAAAGTTCCAGTAAAAAATCAAAATGAGAACAATTATGATAAATGACATTTGTCTTCATTATTCTGGTTCTTTGTTGTGTATTTCCAGTACTATGTTGGGTGTTACTGGTGCTGTTTGTACCTTCACTCTATGCTTATTGGCTACTACGTGGGCGTTGGTGACAATCAGTCCATCTTCGGACACAACAAACCCAGAACCGCTGGCGACAGCCACCTCACGCTTAGAAAACATCATTCTGCACAGAGACAAGAAGAGATTTAAAACATGACATGAGGAGAGAATCGATCATCTACAACAGCTCAGGAATTCAAACTCATTTAAGAATCACTAAACCGCTGTTCACTTTATAAAAGCAAAAAACTGTTTCCTAACTATTACTGTGATTTTACAAGTACTCCTCCATCTAATTCTAATTCCTAAACAGGTGCACCAGAGCTTTTTTTCCCACAGAGATCGACCCACAAGGTATTAATTTATACTGAAGACCACTGCAAATATGTTGAAAAAAATGAGTGAACTTGGTCTTTAAATTTTTTCAAAGCAAAGCAAAACCTATGAAGTGAAGTGAAATAAAAATGAACTACAACCTAAAGACCCCATCCCTCTCTGCTGTGCTTCAGTCCCGTCTCTAAGGCTTTCTTACTTGCGGAACAGTTCAATATGAACAACAGCTGGAGCAATTTTCTCCACCACATCAGCGATGAAGTTGTACTTGTATCGAAGACTGTCAGGGTTCTGCTGACCTGAAACAAAGGAAGCCCAGTGTCAGAGTGTTAAATCTGATTTCTATGATTAAGTTTCAGCCATAGTGCTGGCTATAAACTCAGATGCATGTTGGGTGTTCTCTCTGAATAAAAATCTCTTTAAAAAGTCTACATCTGCTCATGAAAAGAACAAGCAAACTTGGAGTACTTATTCTTTCTGAATTTTTCTGTTTGCAAAGTTGAACTGTAATACCCAAATCAGTTCCTTACATATAGAAATGTTTTTGTTTTTTTTTCATTTTTTAAACTAATGGAGTGCTATATAGTGAATTCAGTCAATAAAATTTTCATGAGGTCTGTTATCATTTTACTCCTCTGTTAATTTTCTTATGTTTTGTTTTCTTGTTTTGTATTTGACTTTTTTATTTGTGTTTGAAATAAAGAAAGCAATTAATGGTGGTCACAAGGACAGAGAAGAAAGTTCTTCATTTGTGGGACCAGATTGGGTTAAAAACTAGTAAAATGGATGCAAATGGACCCAATCTGTGCTGTGGCTGCAGATGTTGAGTATAGTTTATGAACAGCTGCAGCTTGTCTGCTTTTCCCCACAGATGCTTATAAAAGAAAGGAAGTGACTCAGAGCATCAGAAGACACGCTGAGATAGAGGGTAAGGACGCAACTTCATGTGTAACTGTCACCACCACCTCATTTAACCCCGTGTGGGTTTGAGTCCAGAGGTACCTCATCTGTAAAAAACGTTCTCATAGTGAAAGTATTCCCAGTCACATCTACTGGGACCAGTGATTAGGCATTCCCTCTTTTAGTGCCTCAAAGCATCTTATCTCTTTGTAGTATTATTAAAGCAGACCCAAACACATAATTACTATTGGACAAGACTCTACTTCAGAGCAAATAAAAGCAATTTAAACTCTTTAACATAAGCTTTATTCTATGTGCTCTCTTGGAAAAGTCCTAAGTTTATTTAGAGTGGGTTAAAGGCGTATGAGATTTATTAAGGACTAATCTGTGGATTGGGTGACTGAAATAAAAGAAAAGATAGAAAAATGTAATAAAAGTTACAAAAAGAGCATTTTCTTAAAGGTCACATGTCTCATTGTCAATGAGAATCAATATCTAGAATAATAAAAGAGATGCTTTGGAATTTGTCCAGGTAGATATCTGGATGGATGGATGGATGGATGGATGGATGGATGGATGGATGGATGGATGGATGGATGGATGGATGGATGGATGGATGGATGGATGGATGGATGGATGGATGGATGGAGAAGTGATCATCCTGAACAAGTGAAAGTTTTCCCCACAATCCATTGCTGCGTGTGGATTTCTTTCATCTTGTGAAAACATTTTCTAATCAAAGACTTAAAACTTTGGTACACACACAATAAGGTATCCGGGTCATCCTCATCTTAAAACAGGTTTATACGTTTGTGTAAAATTAGCAATGAAGTAAAAACAAACCCAACAAAATGCTCTAACTGAGAGATTCATTAAAGGGAACCTAGAATGTAAACCAACATTTTCCTTGTTGTTGTTGAATAAAGACAGCTTGGGTGGTCAAATGTACCATTCCAAAAAGTCAAAGCCATGTGTGACCTGCTTTGTATGTAAATTAGAAAGTTGAAAAGGGCGAGAGAAAACTCCTGATATGAGAAATCCTTCCTTAACACGTCATAAGGGGGAGCCTGCATGTCAGTGTCTGAGGCCTTCTGGGGAAACCAACCAATCATCAAGCAGCTCATTATCATATTCATATCCTGGCCGAGTGGGAGGGGTCAATAGCTCTTTTCACCGCAAGGCTGGTTTAAGCCGGGCGTACACTGTGTGACTTTTTCACTTGTAGCGTTCAGCTTCAGCTCAAACTGTATGACAGAGCAAATCTCACGAGTCAGGTCGTCACACTAGACAACCCAGTCCTCAGATACGACCTGACTGCTCACACTGTACGTCTGGTAGCAACACGTCGGACCTTTTTGTCCGAAAACCCGGACGACTTGGAGGCTATTGTGTTGTTATTGATGTCTGTTGTCCTTCGGGCTTGCCGTAGGAGGACACGCAGGGGTTTATGGGGGTTGGAGGAGAAAGACGAAAGAAAGTAAAACAATGTTTTAGGATCAGTTTAATTTGACATAAACACGACAAACACACCTTCTCAACAATCCTTGTCATTATGTGCGGAGAGAAGTGTAAAAATAAAAATAAATGACCTGTGTTGATACGAAAATAGCTGGCGAGCCGTGTTGATGCATGCGTCGTGAGCGGTTCTGGTACTTTTTGGGTCGCAGCCGGTCGCAGTGCTGCTTCAACAGTGCGATAACGCACGAGGGGAAAATCAGCTCAAAAAAGTGAAAAAGTTGCACAGTGTACGCCCGGCTTTAGGGGTTTAGAATGGCCTGAATCAGAGCTCCTGGTATCGAAAATTTCTTATGCTTTTTAGAGGCTCAAAGCACTGTTTTAGATTAACTGCATTCTAGCTCCTCTTTAAGAGTTTATAATGAGCCTAAAATAACAAAAAAAATCGTTTGTTATCAAACCACTGATGTAATTCAATAAACTTTTCACAGAGGAGACAGAAAGGCACCAGTGAAGACACGTCTCAGCTTGTCTTCATGGTCACATGTGATCATTTTACTGATGACTCCAGAGATCTTATCACAGTAAAATCCCTGAGCTCAGTCCTCATGGAGACCACTTGGCTTCAGTTCTTATCATGGGTTCTAACAATGCACCAATGGTGCAGTTAACACTGTTAGTTTGAAAATCATAGTTACTAAAAAAGAATCATTTAAGTTATTGCTGTCTATAGTTTTAGTTACCTTGACCAACTACATCAAAAATATATTTTATTACCGGCTCTAAAACCTGTTGAAGCTCTTCCATTAGAATTACTGCTATAAACATCAAACCAGACTAATCTGTCTCCATCTGCAGAGTTCTTATCCAAAGCATTTGTAAACAGAAGAAGAACAAATCAAAGCCCATGCAGCAGCTGTCTTTAAAAGAATCTTTTAATGCTGCCATCAGTTAATGGGCCAGTCTTCCTGCTCTGCCTGTGCGCTCCCTGCTGCAGTCAGATGGGATTACTTCAGTTCTAACATGATCCGTTTGTATTTGGGATCAAAAGTTTTAAGGACAAATCAGTATGTGCCAGGTCAGATTTTATAATAAAAAAAAGACAGACATCTTGACTTGAGTTTTCCTAGAGGCTGACTTGTCTCATTTCAGTCCATGTTCTGGTATGGCTCTCCCCCAGCTCACCAACAAACTTAAGATTGGACCTCCAGCGCTGCAGCTGCAGTTTCAGACCCAGCCACTCACTGCAGCTGTGCATCTGGAAGAAACGTGTGTGTTGGGCTGCTGGGATGTTTACCAGCTGATGCAGCTTTGAAGTGAAATGAAAGGAGTTGTTCAGATAGAAAATCACCACCCAGCTGTTTGTGTCAGTAACAGAACCAGACAGGGAGGAGCAGAAAAGCCTGGACTCAGAGAACAACTGCTCACAGTCCTGCAGGATGAAACATAGGATGGCAACAATCCTCTCTAGAAAATGCTCTGGCTTTCATGAAAAACGGTTTCAGCTCCTGACAGAGCTGAGTCAGCAGGAAACCATGTTCTGTCAACTCCAGGTCTGTCAGGTTACAGGGTCTGCACGTCTGCACATGGAGCAGAAATAGAACTAGAATCAAAACAGTTAGATGCACACATGTGGGTTAAATAAGTGTCTGGATCAGGAACGACAAGATAGAGGAGAGACGGGGATGTTTGGGATTCTCAGGAGGAGAAGGAGAAAGCGGAGAACAGTTGTGACCTTGTTTGACTCCACTTCAGAACCGCTCTGCCTCAGCAGATCAGTGTCTTCACAGCAAAGCCCTGTATATTTAAGCTAGCTCTCAGGATTTGGACTGATATCAAGATGTTATGACCCTGTTAAGATAACATAAAGTGTGTATTTGAGAGGAAAAAAATACTTATTCAGAGTTTACTGAAGTTTACGGCGCCAGTCAGCTGATGGAGAGATGCCAGAGAGATGGAGAGAGGAGAAAAAATATGTGAGAAATGTCTGACAATTGACGAAAGATGTGACTGAGACTGTAGCAATTTGGTTTTAATGGACGTCTTGAATGTTTCTATTTGTCTACAGAGCTGTGAAAAAAGTAGTTCCCCGTTCCAGATTCCATCTGTTTTTGCTTATTTGTCACACCTATATGTTTCAGGTCAGCAAAAATAATAAATAAATAAAAATTTATATCAGACAAAGTTTTAAATGATCATTTCATTTATTAAGAGAACAAAGAAATTAAAAACCAACCTGGGCCTGTGTGGAAAAGTTACCTCATTTTAAAATTGTGAATTAACAGTGATAGTTTCATTATTTAATAGTTCCTCTGATTACTACTAGACCAGTAGAGTTAAGTAATCACTTCAATGGTACACTTGCTGTAATTGATGGAACCATGAATTCTGCTCTCAAGCAGAAAATCCTAAAGGAGAATATCTGACCTTTTGACCTTGAACAGGCCATTCATGCAGAAGAGTCCTCCAACATGGCTGAATAACAGCATTCATGTGAAGAACAGTGGGACCAAATTCCTCACATGTGAGCAGTTATCAGAAACACTGGATCCAGCTGTTTCCTCCAAGGGTGTTACCAACAGTTACTAGGTTTAGGGGTGTTAACGTTTTCACGCAGGACCAGGTTGTTTGGATAGCTTGGTTCACTTACTAAATAAAAGCCACTTTTGAAAGGCGAATTGATTATTTCAGGTTTTCATTGTCTGAAATATGTTTACTGATCTCAGTCAAAAACCTGAAAACAGAAGGAATCTTTGGGGAGGAGATATCTTTTTACAGCTCTGTCATTATTACTCTTCTACATGTTATTAGTGAAAGTCTGGTTTTCTTATTGCATCATAAAGGTGATCAGGTTATTGATGTTATTGATAAGTTAAACGTGAGGATGTCATTGTTATTGCAACAGTTAAGTAAACCACTTTCTTAGTTTAGTTTTAAATGACTTGTTTTAACACACACGCACACACACACACACACACACGCACACGCACACGCACACACACACACACACACACACACACACACACACACACACACACACACACACACACACACTGTAATCTTTTTGTTGACAGTCTAAAAGGGCTTTGTTCCTTCCTTTAACTTTATGAACTCTGAACTCTCTCTTCACGCACGCGCACACCCCCTCACCTTTCCCGCAGGCTCCTCTCTGGATGAAGATGACGGGCGGCTGTTGCAGCTTCATGGCCCGGTTGCTGACGCGCTTCAGCTCGCAGATGTTCCGGTACGAGACACCGTCGCTGCCGCACACCGGCTCCCCGCTGCTGCACACGCACACGCCGGCCTTGCCTCTCCGCCTCACTGTCGCGGACACCTCCACCCCATCGGTCACCAAGCACTCCATCCCCTCGGCGCAGTCCTTGTCCCCTGTTCCTCCGCACTGCTCGCCCTCGCCGGACGCGCACACCGGGCAGCAGCTGCAGCGGTCCAGCACGTCCCCGGCCAGGCAGTCTGCGGGAATCTGCGGACACTGAGACCGGTCACATATCTCCGGGCATCCGATGGCGAAGCGCTTGACCACCCGCGCCTCGGACCGCGACCAGGAGGAGGCGAGCAGGGCCGTTACGCACAAGACAAACTGGGGATGCATGGCGGAACCGTCCCACTGAAACCCGAAACAGCTGGATGAAATTAAGTTTGTAAGAAGTGCGGAACTCTGGTCTGGAGGTGTTAAAGTGAGCTGTGGTGTTAGAGCGAAGGTCACTGCAGCATCACCGGTGGGACGAAGCAGACAGTGGGAAACTCTCACCGGTAGCTCCGGTTTATAAAAGCTAAGAGATGATCACCGGAGGCGATTGGTGGAGCGAGGTGACGTGTGTGTGTGTGTGTGTGTGTGTGTGTGTGTGTGTGTGTGTGTGTGTGTGCGTGCGTGCGTGCGTGCGTGCGTGCGTGCGTGCGTGCGTGCGTGCGTGCGTGCGCGCGTATGCGCATGCTTTGATAATCACATCTTTTTATTCATGTACACACCCAGAAATTTAAGTACAGAATTGTACCTTTAGGGGTACAATAGCTTGTCACTGGGGTGGTACCCTCAAAGGTACCATTTTGTACCTTTAACTGGGGGTAAAAATTTGTACCCTTCTAGTTTGTACCTTTTACAAGTCCAACTTGTACCTTAGGGGGCACATTTGTACCCTTGTAGTTTGTACCTACTACAAGTCAAACTTGTACCCTAGGGGGCACATTTGTACCCCTAAATTAAGTATAAAAAGGCCTCCAAAAAGGGTAAATAAGTGGCCTTCCTTATGTGTCTGTATGTGTGTATATATATATATATATA
>SSNS01000186.1:0-60770 GCA_006937985.1 Aphyosemion australe
ATGTTTCTATTCCTTTACAGGAGGCTGTGATTGGTGGATGATGAGGCTGGGCTGGGCCAGAAAAACCAAACTAAACACAGATGTGTAGCTGTCATGCTGGATGCCACGGCCGTCAGACTTGATCTCTGTGAAGTCTGTGGTTCTGAAGAGAAGGCAGCACCACGTGGTCAAACTCACCTCTCTTGAACTGCAGAAGGGGAGCTCCAGATAACAGCTTTCAATTACTATTTTAAAAAATTCTCAACATAAGTAAGAGATAAATTAAGACAAAACAAATAAAATTAACTCCTTTAAACAGTTAGTTCTTTTTTTCTCTCTCTTTCTCCCCGTGTGCTGTTTGGCTGTAAAGTAATCAGAATTGATGTCTGAGTATTGAAAACAAGCCTTACAGTTTTATTCTCACAGGTGGAGCGTTATAGGTTCAGCTACACACAAATATACAACAGAACCAGAATATCACTAAGCAGTCAGTTCTGACAGGTGGTTTGTCGATTTCTTGTTATTCAGACTTTGTTTTAGTTGTTGTCTCTCTCACCCTCTCTTTGAGTTATATTGGTACTATATGTATATGAAACACTCATTTATTTAAATTATCTATAAGAATTATATTGTATATATTGTTTATTAAAATGGCTGAGTAGTACTTTCTGCTTCTCTTTCATATATTAAATGTGTTTTTATAAATATCTACCATAGATCTCACACCTGATATATAGTCCTTTTTGAATTATTTTGATTCTCATTGTTTGACTGTGATTTTTATGTGTTTGATCCATTTTTTCTATAGGTTTTGTCACTAGGCAGTGGATAAGAATCTCATATGTACCCACAGCCAAGGCCGTATCCAGAGTTTCAAAATTACCGAGGTCCAACTTCCGCTATCTCGTGCACATTAATTACAAAGAAAAGACCAAAACTGATTTCCACTTACATTACTTATTTAAAAATAAAGTTACTTGTATGTGTATATGATGTTCTTGTGTGTGTGTGTGTGTGTGTGTGTGTGTGTGTGTGTGTGTGTGTGTGTGTGTGTGTGTGTGTGTGTGTGTGTGCGTGGGTGCGTGCGTGCGTGCGTGCGTGTGTGTATGTGTGTGTGAGAGAGAGAGAGAGAGAGAGAGAGACAATAGATGAAAATGTTTAGCTGGTAAATTATAAATGTTGGTGGTACGATTATAGTCTGAGAAATAATCACGGTTTCACGATTACTTTACATAAATTGCTTTCACATCTGTATGAACAGATATAAATCACAAACACATTTTATAAAGTATTGATAACGTGCATGAGTACATTTTATAAAGGTTTTAAACTCCTGAGGATATTTATTGCTGCTTTTCAGAGATTCTGCTTAGAAAAATTCATTAGTAAAATCAAAGTAATCTCTGTAATTTTTAAATTACAGTTTAAAACTTTTAAAATACCCTTAATTAGATTTGCCTAATAGCCTGTTTTTAGTTTCTGTAAAAAGACAAAAAGGTTTAACTGTTGACACCTGGTCAAGGTTAACACGTTTATTCAACACTGAAAGATGGAGACGCCTTCATGAAATGAGATGCTAAATTCCTCCTAGTGCATTTGTTATTATGAATATACTTAAACATAATTTCTACTTGTTCATATCTGTCTTTTCAAAATTGACTAGTAAGAATATTATTTGGACAAAGATAAATTATATTATTGCTATGTAACATGGGAATAAAAAAGAGGTGTTATATTAAATGTTAAAATGGCTTGCTGTACTGGTTTGTTATAGACAAATACAGGGGAAAGGTAGTGCAGACTACTAAATGAACCCACGTGTTACGTGTTAAAACTTTTTTTTCTGCAAGCTCTGCGGGGCCAGGCGAGTGGGGGGGCTCAAGTCTATTTTGCCTTGGCCCCCAAACGCCTCGAAAACGGCCCTGGACTTGTGACGGAGTTTTGAAGCTGATCTGTCTGCTGGACATCCATCCTTCTCATTCTCCTTTATACATAAAACCACTAAACTACAGGGAAGTAACTATCTATCTGTCACAGATCGCTCCAATATCTAAAGTTTTGCCGTAAATGTCTGTCTCAGTGTTTTCTCCGCTCAGTGACAGCGCATCAGCCCTTTTGACACCTGCTGTCAGATGACGCAGCAGCATCCTCTGTCCCTCAGCAACAAAACGCTACTGAACCCATTCTTAGTTTAATTATTTTAGTATAACTCCGGTTTTATTTGGGCTCTTAACAAAAATAAAAACGGGTGTGTAGTTTATAATCCGCATTTTAAACATTAATTGAATCGGAAAATCAGAGGCGGAGTCTTGCTGCTGCGGCGTCCCAAAGGTGTGTTTTCATTGGTCAACTGCAGACAGGAGTCGTAGGTTTTTAAGCAGCGCTTCAAGACTGTTGGAGGCTGTCTTCTTTCTAATAATGAGACTCATATCAATGCCTATGCTACACGTAGGCTGGAGTTGAGGGCAGCTGAGCTTTTTTTTTCAGCACCCCCTGCCTCGCGTTGTTGTAGCGCCTCCCCCGCCATAGGCTGTTTGAGATCTTTTTTTTTTTTTTTTTTTAATATTCTGCAGAAAAATACCGAGGTCCGGACCTCGGTGTCCTCAATGGTAGATACGGCCTTGCCCACAGCAAACCCATTATGTATTAAAAACGCTCAAACATGTGTCCTGTATCAGAGCTACATGTGTGAAGTTTACAGAGAAAAAAACCGCATCAAAATCGGGTCAGTATTCAAGGAGTTATGGTTGATTTAACATGCTGACACTTCAATGCCTCTGCAAAGGGATGGGGGGGCGCGACCGATCCAAGATGGCGGCGCCACCGCTCGTCAGCGCCCATAGGCAATAGCGGTCGCGAGGGGTCTATCAATGTCTATGAGTGAGAGCTCCGCTCCTCCGATGCGGTTGGAGCGGAGTAGCGGATCTAGCGTGACTTCCGGCGGAAGTAAGAGTTGTTTCTAGCAGCAGCGTTAGCTTTAGCTATTCCAGCTAGCAGCAGCCTTAGCTTGTTCTGTCGCGTCTCAGCTGCAGGTTTCAGAGGTTTCAGCAACAATGTCTTCAGTTCAGCACCTGAGAGAGTTCATCAGCGAGCGACTAACTGCTGCTGCTGAAGAAATATTCTCAGAGTTTGAGAAAACCATCGAGGAAGAGCTGGAAGCTCAGCGCAGACTGCTGGATATCAGCTGGAATCCACGGATCCGGCTGCACAGAGTCGGTATGTAGCTCTGGAACGTTCTGATGGAACCTAATCTGTTCTGCACAGAAATAACAGGATATGCGGAATGACTCCGAGACAGAGACTAGTTATGGAGGACATAATCATTGTGAATCATGCATGAAACTGGAGCTGGAGAGCTCCTTCAGTAGCAGACTGCTGCATCCCAGGAGCAGGAAGGAATGTTATCGTGTGTGTGTGTGTGTGTGTGTGTGTGTGTGTGTGTGTGTGTGTGTGTGTGTGTGTGTGTGTGTGTGTGTGTGTGTTTTCAATATATAGACTTTTAAGTATTTCTGCTTCAGGATTATACTACGGTGCCCCTCTGGTGACGTAGCCACGAGTGTAAGGGATGTGAGCTCGGCTTTCCTGAACAGATCTCCTCCTAAAACCCAAAAAGAGTTCACTTTTAGCTAATTTTAGGTTTTATCATTAGGTTAATGATATTTATTTTAAAGAAAACGAACCAGTTGTTTTATTTAATGAATCAAGTCATCTGTCTTTGTCTTTCAGCACCATGGACAGGGGCGATTGTAATTAAAGTACGTGTCCTCCCCTCTTGTTGCTTACTGACTGGCTGTGAGGACCTGAAGTTACAACCACACACAGAATGATGTTTAAAGGTTTTATTAAAGCTGAAGACAGAAACTCAGCAGGTTGCTCAGGCCATTACTGTCACAAGTCTTCAAATTACTTATTGGTGCATTTATTGAGTCACACATCTGTGAATCACTATAAAGTAAAGTAGCACAGCAGGGAACCGGGCAGAGGTGCACCTGTCGGGGTGAAGGAAAACCGGCCCGTTCCAGCAGGAATTAGCCGTCAGTCGGGCTGATATTTGTTTGATATGAACGATATTTCCTGCCTAAAGCCGTTTTGGATTAAATTAAATGTTCCCGTTAGATCTGGAAAAGATGGCGATATCTCCCTCTGCAGCGCCTCTTATTGATGCATCAGTGATTATTGCATCTCACCACTTTTTAAACTTTTTATTTTATTTATATTTGCTGATCGCTCTGCTGCGGCGGTGCCGCTCGAAGGGAATAAAACATTTTTTTGTGCCTATGTCTCAGCCCAGTGCCTGGTTTTCCGTCTCGGTTGTCATGGTTACCCGTGACATGCCACTGATAAGCTGATTTCCTTCAGCACCATGGACAGCAGCACTATAGTCGTGTCCTGTGTCTATGCAACTTGTGAAGCTGGAAAACAACCAGAAAACAGTGGTAAATGTGGCGAACTGGCAGTGGCTGTAGGAGAGGGAGAAGTGGGCGGAGCTGCACAGCCAGGGACAGGTATGTGGAGGGAGGCATCTGCCGCCTGTCCATGGTGCTGAAAGCCAAAGGCGAACCACCTGCATCATTGGATGATTTGATTAATAAAATAAAACAATTGGTTATTATTCTTTAAAAAATATCAGTGACTAATGATGAAACTTAATATTAGCTAAAAGTGAAATATTTTCAGTATGTTAAGCTCCTCGTGATTTTTATCTAATTTTTGGGCTTTTAAGAGGAGATCTGTTCAGGAGAGCCGAGCTCTGGAACACACCCCTCACATTTTAATAAGCAATAATAAACAACGCCTCTATCTCTGTGCCTGGGTGGGGGCGTTTTGTGCAGCTGAAAAGACGGGACTTATGTAGCCCACGTCAGCGTCAGTACCAGGTCAGGGATGTCCGCGCTGGCCTCCAGAGACCCATGGCAGGGTTTAAAAAATTAAATGCAGATTTCTGGAGCCCCGATCATCGTCGGATCCAGCTCACAGCAGCCAGCATGATCTCCAGAACCGGATCAGA
The DNA here is from genome assembly GCA_006937985.1 of Aphyosemion australe. Taxonomy (NCBI): domain Eukaryota; kingdom Metazoa; phylum Chordata; class Actinopteri; order Cyprinodontiformes; family Nothobranchiidae; genus Aphyosemion; species Aphyosemion australe. Next base: position 4,988 of record SSNS01000186.1, read on the forward strand.
GGTGCTCTCTCCCTCTCTCTAAAGTGCTAAACTACGTTACGTGAACGGATATTAACGAGTATGAGACAGCTGACAGATGCTTATTAGTTTATTATTGTCAAGTATTAATGTTATATTAACTGACCGATACTATTTTAATTGTTTGGTACAATATTGTGATGTTAGCACACGAGTTTAAGCTAACATCGTTAACTCACCAAGACACCTGCTGGATCACATCACAGCCCAATCTCTCTCTTCTGGCCGATCGTTTCTCCCGCTGGCTTGTCTCTGCTCTCTGAGGCGTGCAGCAGACTCATAACTGTATGGTTGTGGTCCATCATAAGTATAATTATCAACATTTAAAGTTTCCTCTGTGTCAGAACCGCATTAGAATCCATATTTTCCTCTGGATTAAGCTAACAGGACTCCCTCTGTTGACGTCACTTGGTTTGGCAGTAAAAAGAAGTTTTCTCACAAAAATGACTAAAAGCCTAAATAATTTATGTATGTGTACATTTTTATTTAGAACTTGTTTCTGTTACGTTTCTCTAAACATTGGTTCATGGGAGTCTCTAACTTGCAATTTGCTCTTTAAAAGCATCTCCGATATAACTTCTACTCCACTGTCAAAAACGTCTCATGGCGAGTTTTAAAGAAGCACTTTTGAACTTTTTGAATTTGTTTGAGAAGTTGAGGCAGTCAAGGAATCTGTAACTTCAGTATTTGTTGCTCCATGGTGGTGTGGAGCTGACTCAGGCGCGTGACAACGCTGTGCACGCTGTTGACTGGCAGCTCCCTCTTGTGGAAGCAAAACACTATTGGTCAATGCTGTAGGCTCACGTAAATGACTGGTTTAGCTGTAGAGGCCAGGGGAGGGACTCAGGAGAAAAATAAAATATGAAAGATTACTTAGTTTTCTCATAGAACAGGGTCAGATGGTCAAATTTAAGGATTGTCAACTTACGTACCATAGCTTTAATGCTCCTTAAAAAAGCCCTCTACTCATAACGGTGGTGTCGAAAAACCACGGCTAACCAGAGAGATGTCGCATAAATTGTACATGATATAATATGCGTGACCGCAGTAATAACTTGTTAACCGAGTTCTCGGATCCCTACAGAACTCCCACAGCAACATGTTTATGAGAAGGAGGTGGTTCTGGTGGGTCAGCAACTCTGGAACCAGAAGAACAACTGCAGTCTGGACCAGAAGGAGCCAGAACCTGTACCAGAGACAGAGAGACGAGTTGAATTCTGGACCTGGCATGAGGACCAGCATCTTCTACTGAAGAAGAACTCAGGTGACCTTCTGTGTAAATTCAGATGTGAAAAATATGTGGAGTCTGAGGACCTCATGGTCTAGATCTAGGGTCAGACCCTAACCCAGTCTAGACTTTAAGCTAGAGCTTTAACATCGATCTCAGTGATTGTTGAGTTAGAAACTTGACCAGTTTCATATTTGACTCTGCAGATGACCACTCTGCAGCCCTCTGCTGACCAAAAACCGCACTAGATAGTTTTGTGGAGCGGGTAGGTGCGCTATAGGGGGAGCTCTTTACCTGCTTTAAAGCTGTTAGCTATAATGCTAGCGGTTAGCATTTTCAGTTTACCGATCGTCAATAAAAAGTACAAGAAGAAGACAAAGAAGAAGTTTGCTTTTTCTGTTGGCATCATGGTGGAGCCTGGAAGTAAAAGTAACAGCGTAATGTCTTTGGAGGTGAAGCAAAGAGCTAAAACCAGAGTGAATATTGGCGCGGGCTATGCTAGTTTGAGGGAGATGATGATGGTGACCTGGCTTTGTTGCTACTGGACTTGCTTCTATTCCAGCTTCACTGGCTGCCAGTTAACTTTAGGGTTCATTTCAAGATCCTGGTTCTGGTTTTTAGGGCCTTACATGGACAGTAGTTGCAGTAGTCTAAGCGTGAGGAGATGAAGGTGTGGATTATAATCTCCAGTTCAGAGCAGGACAGAATGGGACTCAGCTCAGTAATGTTCCTGAGATGGAAGAAGGAAGAGCGAACAAGAGAACTGACATGAGAATCCAGGGTGAGAGCTGGTTATTTTTTGCAAAATCACAATCACGATTTTTTTCCATTTCGACAATTCAGACGTTTTGGAAGTTATTTAGTAAAATACATGAATTTAAAAGCATCTCTTCACAAAAAAGAGGATAAAAGATTTCAGTATCCTAATAAAAGCCTAAACTTCCACTCTATCCATCCATCCCAGTTAAGCGTTAATGCTATGTCCGACAGGCACTTTTATTTGTTATATATTTATGATTAATTTAAAATAATTTAAATTCCATCTACAGGTGGCTCATATCCTATCATTCACAATATTACCAGTAATTATTTCTTGTCCAGAAATTGTTTAAGCTAAATTCATGATGTGTTTGCATTCTCTACCAGAGGATTACACTCCCTCTATTTTGGTCTTTCTGCTCTCCGTAGCTGTTTCCTGATTATGCGGGGGAGGAGTTTGGCCCGTCTGTCTCTATACAAACAGGAAAAACAAAACTCCAATCGCTAGCCACAGTGAAAAGGCTCGCTGAGACACGAAAAAATGTCCCCAAATAATAAAAGACACAAAGCCAAATGCAAACTTTAGAGCAGAACATTGACCCAGAGGTTTCCTGATCAAGCAGACGTGTGAGAATACGTGTAATGACCGCTTAGAGAAGCTAGCCGCTAGTGCTAGCGGATAGTGCTATCTACCAGTGCTTGTGGCTAGCGCTAAAACTGATTATGGTGTGCTTCTTCATGATTCATAATTGTTTATATCTCAGGACTTGAAATTCACTTTGTAACATAGGGGGGGATTCCACCCTCGCCTGTTTCTCTGTGGGGGGATTTATACATGGGGGGGGGGGCTATCATTAAACATGGCTGCAGGTCTTATGTTGTGCTAATCATACCTCACGTTTACATGCAGCTTTCACTTGTCTCCTTCTGCGTTGTAATCGTTGCTCTCTGTTGTCCCTTTTTTTGATCTCTGCAAGATCTCTCCTCAATAACACTGAGGCTAAAGGAAAAAATATTTGTAAACAAATAAAATTGTTCAGGAACTACTTGTGAGATAAACAATAGACCTTAACATTGCTATATTCTTACCTCAGATTGCTGAGTTTAATAGCTTTTTTTAATCTTTCCTAGTGATCATCATAGCTGCATCTGTATCTATCTTTTCTTTTGTCTCCATGCTCCAATATTTCCTTTTGTTGCCTCTTACACAGCATCTTTCTCCATAGGAAGAACTTTTTTGAAATATAAAAAAAATCATGTAAAAAATGCTTACATGAGCCCTCTTTACTGAGCTGGCATTGGAGATTATCTAAACATTGCAGGAATTTGTTGTCCAACTCTCAGGATTGCATCTTTAATCTTTTTATGCTCCTTTATTTCTTGTCCATCCTGTCCTTTCTCCGTCTTCTGTTTCTGAATCTCGTCTTCTGATTATTTTTTTAATCTAAATTTTCTCATAAAGAGTTTCTGCTGATTTGGCATCAAAAATGATCTCAACTATATACATTGATTGTTAGCGCTTTCAGCGGCATCAGAGTAATTACTTTGAGGGTTATTCATCTGTTTGGTCCTCTGTCTCCTCTGCTTCATCTCTTTCCATTTGATGAGAGCTCTGTTAAACTCAAACTGCTCTTGGGGAGGGCCAAGCTCTGAAATCAGCATCAGGTTGGGGAGGTTTGTGTTATTTAGTGAATTTCTGAACCTTGTTTTTATCCTGTTTTGCGTGCTGAATCCACGTTCACATGACACACTGGCAATTGGTATGACTAAAGCAATCTTGATGAGCTTCTCCATTTCAGTAAACACACCACTGTGGTCACTCAAGACAGCCTCTGCAAACTGCTGAAAGGTCAATGAGGCATACGAGTCACTGGAAACCATAGTTTGCTTCAGCAAGGCAAACTCTGAGCGTGCATCCACTGCACCTGACATCGTGTGAGAAGTGTGCCAGAAGGTTTTCGAGTTTTTCTACCATAGTGAGAAGAATTTTTTGATTTTTTTGCCACAATGGCCTTTTTTGGCTCCAAAATTGTAAACCATGACAGAAGATCCAGTGTCTCCGAGGGGAATCTTCTCTCGATTTCTTTTATTAAAGACCCAATATACCTGCTCTTCATGTCATCAAAGGCTGGTTTTTGGGTGTGGCAGTCAAAAATCTTGTCTCCTTTAAACTCGCTTTCTTCAAGAGAGCTGAAGAATTCCCTTTGTGCAGGGCCAGGATGGACTATTATTTCTTTCAGGACCTCTTTGGTACTTTCAACCATTGGTTGTGCTGTGGAGAAGTCCAGATCTTCTCTTTGAAAATGTTTTGAGACAAAGACCACATGCATCAGTACATCCTTCATCATGTGACAGAGGGCCACAAACTGTCTGACTGCTAGCAGTAGACCTTTAGCTTTGGCAGCATCTTGAGCATCAGAGGAAGCCATGTGTTCCAGGACATCTCTCAGGGATTTCAGTGATCTACACACTACTAACACAGCATTGTGAATTGACAACCACCTTACTGCATGTGGCTGTGTGAGCTTCAGTTGGGGTTCATCCAGCTGTTTCTGCAATTCATGCAGCTTGTTGCTTCTGACAGCAGAGTTACTGAAAAAGACAAAAATGGATCTCAAATCCTGCTGAAACCTTTTCACCTGGGGCACAGAGCCGGCTGCATCACTGGCAGCAAGTGCGAGACGATGAGCCGTACAGTGGATTCCTACCAAGTCTGCATTGTATAATTCTCTGAGTTTTTTAATAACTCCTTGTCTGCATCCGGTCATAACAGCAGCTCCATCAGTACAAACTGCTGCAAGTTTTTTTCCATCCAACTTTTTTTCCTGTCAAGAGCTGTTTCACATCATCAACAATAGTGTCTGCTCTTCCATCAGCAATTTCAGAATTCCTGAACAGTTTTGTTTTGATCTTGTTGTCATCTATGTATCTGACATAGGTAATTAGTCGCTTGGTGTTTCTAATGTCAATGGATTCATCCAGTATTAATGAAAACACAGGACTTATTTCCACTGCTTTGTCAACATCTTCCACAAGAGTACTTGCAATAGCTTGGTGCATTTCTGACAGCCCTTTTTCATTGATGTAACTACCATAGCTTGATGTTTCGGCGTTAAGATTCTTAAATGCAGGGCACTCCATATCTTTCATGAATTTAACCAGATGGCAAAATTTTGCTTTGGCCATTTCATTTTTTGCAATAAAATAGGCAGTTTTTAGAAGCCCTTTTATTTCTTCAGCACATTTTAACTGCGCATCTTCAATAGCTTTTGTCATCACATTTTTGGCTGAATCTGCCTCATGTTTTTGTTTCATCGCTGCTGTGTGACACACACCATCTGAGTGACGGCGCAAAGTTGATGTTTTGTTAGCCTAGTGAACTAGACCAATTCTTGCTTTGCAGAGTTTGGTCTAGGCACGCTTCGTTGGAATCCTCGCAGCCTGTGGCTGTCCAATCACAGCTCGCTATAGTTTTGGTTGGGCCAATCACAGCGCTCTATATTTTGGGCCAATCACAGAGCGGGAGTAGCCGATGACGTCAGCGCTGCGGCCGCGAACCCAAGCAAGATGGCGGCAACGCCGAAGCCACGTTCTTTTGAAACGGCTTTGTCATCAACATTGGATTATTTAGACTCCAACGTACGTAAGTCTGTCGGCTATACTTAGCAGCTTCTTATTGTTATCAAACAAAGTAGTGCAATGTCCCAGTACACCTGATATTCACGTTTTTATACAAAAACGACAGAAATCATTGATGTTAGCAAATGTTAGACGCCATTGCTGCCTCCCGCTTTTCCGTCGCTGTGATTACGTCACGTTATTCGTTACTCTGATTGGTCCTAGCGCTATCCAATTGCGTGCTAACATTTTGAAAGACAACCGTAGATCCCGCCTCACGACTGAGGGCCGTCAATGAGTCGTGGCCAGACTATATATTCACATATATAGGATGGCTTGCCAGGCTAATGTTTTGTAGCATCGACTAGTAAAAGGTACAGCGCCGTACATTTTACAGATGGAGCAGTTTTCGTCCGGGCCGTGGAACACTGGACCAGCTCTATACCCTTGGGGGAGTCCTGGAGGGTGCGTGGTAGTTCAGGGATTTGGAGAAGGCGTTCGACCGCGTCCCTCGGGGGGCCCTGTGGGGGGTACTCTGGGAGTATGGGGTACCAGGCCCCTTGATACGGGCTGTTAGGTCCCTGTACGACCAGTGTCAGAGCTTGGTCCGCATTGCCGGCAGTAAGTCGGGCTCGTTTCCGGTGGCTTCGTCAGAACGTGATCTCCGGCTTTCGCTGGAGCAGTTCGCAGCCGGGTGTGAAGCAGCTGGGATGAGAATCAGCTCCTCTAAATCCGAGACCATGGTCTTGAGTCGGAAAAGGGTAGAATGCCTTCTCCAGGTCAGGGACGAGGTCCTGCCCCAAGTGGAGGAGTTTAAGTATCTCTGGGTCTTGTTCACGAGTGAGGGAAGGGTGGAGCGTGAGATCGATAGGCGGATTGGTGCTGCGTCTGCAGTGATGCAGGCGTTGTACCGGTCTGTCGTGGTGAAGAGAGAGCTGAGCCGAAAGGCGAAGCTCTCAATTTACCGGTCAATCTACGTTCCTACCCTCACCTATGGTCACGAGCTTTGGGTAGTGACCGAAAGAACGAGATCGCGGATACAAGCGGCCAAAATGAGTTTTCTTCGCAGGGTGTCTGGGCTCTCCCTTAGAGATAGGGTGAGAAGCTCGGCCATCCGGGAGGAGCTCGGAGTAGACCCGCTGCTCCTCCACATCGAGAGGAGCCAGTTGAGGTGGCTCGGGCATCTGATTAGGATGCCTCCTGGACGCCTCTCTGGTGAGGTTTTCCGGGCACGTCCAACCGGGAGGAGACCCAAAGAAAGACCCAGGACACGCTGGAGAGATTATGTCTCTCGGCTGGCCTGGGAACGCCTTGGTATTCCCCCGGAGGAGCTGGCCCAAGTGGCTGGGGAGAGGGAGGTCTGGGCTTCCCTCCCGCGACCCGACTCCGGATAAGCGGGAGAAAATGGATGGATGGATGGATGGATGGATGGATGGAGCAGTTCATTTCACCATTATTATTTTCAAGCCAGGGATATAGTCTGAGCCAGTTAGCCTGAAACTTATCTTTGGTCTGCTTTGTAGCGTTGACGCTACCGCTTCGAGAGTCCGGAGGATTCGGGTCATTGCTGGTATCAGCGCCACCTCCGGCGATGGGGCTAGGACTTGTGATAATATTTTGGAAGCAGGTTCTCCTTCGATTAATTTAACGTCAGACTTGCGTTTTAACCAGCGGTCCATGTTCTGGTCCGGACGTTAACCAACAACCACTGGTTTGCTAGCTAGAGAGGAAACTCGTCTTTTAATAAAGGAGAAGAAGAGAGTGCAGCGCGCGAAGGGTGTAGCAGATGTGGATTTTTTTTTACGCCTACGTGCATGTTCGCTGTACGCGGGAATTTCCTGCATTATAAAAACTAACTTTGCGAGAATCGATTATATAATGCGCAATACCCGCAATCCCGCTGTGAATTTCAGGCCCTGTATCTGCATCCTAATGCATCGATCATTAGGTTATTTTCCTCCTCAGCTCTACTGCACACCCCAGCTAAATAAACCAACACGCTGCCTAAAACCTGATCTCTGACTGGTTCATCGGTTTGTGGCCGACAGAAGCAGACTAGAAAATGGCGCGACTTGGCTGAGAGGAAAAAAACAAATGTTGTGTGCCCATAGATGCGTCCAGAAATAATGGCACAGATGTATGATAGAACACAAATAGACGGCTCTACGATCTCCGAGTTTTGGTAGATCATCATCACATAATCCTTAACGATCTTATATCATCAGACCACACGGCCCTACAAGTAAGTCTCTGAATTTCTCTAAATTTGGGAACCAGCTTGTCTGTAATGTAGCTGGTCTAGGGTATTAGGGACCGTTGAGGTTGTGCTCACAATCCAGACCAGGATAGTCTCTCACAGGTGGGTTCTCCTCTGAAAATCTGTTCCTGTCTCTCTCAGGTCCAGTCAGCAAGCAGGACGAGGTTCTGAACAGACAGCAGCTCAGTGACCATGACAGGAAGTCCAGTTTGGACCAGTTAGTCCACACTGGACCTCATTCACAGAGTAAAGGTGACCAAGAAGAACCACAACCTCCACAGATTAAAGAGGACCAGTTGGACCCAGAACTTCTACAGATCAAAGAAGACCCAGAACTTCTACAGATGAAAGAGGACCAGGTAGACCTTCACAGCAGTCCAGATCAGGAGCAGCTGGTTCTGAAGAAGGAAACTGATGTTTTCGTGGTAACAGTGGATTGTGAGGAAAGTGATCAGGCTGAAGCAGAACAGAGCAGTCTGGTTCTATCCTCTCCAAAAGGAGAAGGCAGTTTGGATCCAGATGGAATTAGACCCTATTCCTGCAGCACTTGTGGGGAAAGCTTCTCCGAGCTCTCATCTCTGAAGTTCCACCAACAAACTCACCAGGACAAGAAGCTGTACTCTTGTCAGACGTGTTTGAAACGCTTCGGTCGGCGTGGCAGCCTGTTGCGTCACATGATCACTCACACTGGAGAGCGGCGGTACTCCTGTCAGATCTGTGGGGACCGCTTCGGCCTGAACAGTCACCTGTTGCGTCACATGAGAACTCACACAGGTGAGAAGCCCTTTTCATGTCAGGTGTGTCTGAAAAGCTTCAGCCAGAGCAACAGTCTGACGGATCACATGAGGATCCACACAGGGGAGAAACCCTACTCCTGCAGCTTGTGTGGAAAATGTTATGTCAGGCGGGGGTCGCTAAAGATTCACATGAGGACTCACACCGGAGAGAAACCGTACTCCTGCAGCATATGTGGAAAAGGTTTTAGCCAATGTAGTCAGGTCAAGGAACATGTGAGAACTCACACAGGCGAGAAGCCGTACTCCTGCAGCGTTTGTGGAAAACGCTTCACTCAAAGCTGCCACGTGAAGACCCATGTTAGGAATGTCCACATGTAGGAGGTCTGAAGCCCACATGTTCTGGCCCTCACAGACTGCACACACCTGACTGGTTGTGTCCTTTAAATGTTGATTCAGTCTTTGAGGAATGTGGGGGTGGGGTGGGGGCAGCAAACAGGTCTATGGTTTCACATAAAGTGATTCTATTTCTTCTTCCATGGGGAATAGGCAGAGTAGACACATCATTTGCTGGTCCAAAATAGTGCACCTCAAGTCTCACAGCGTGCCATACACACCAAAGGACATGCAGATAATGCAGCAAAGCCTCCATTGCAGGAATGTCTTCCCGTGTTACGACCCAGACGTCTAGGGGACCTGGGGTAACATGAAGGATGCATGATACAGGCAAAATCAATAAAAAATGATTTATTTAACAAAAATGCTCCTGATGTCAGGCATCAGCATGTACTCAGACACAAACTAATCAATACAAGGAGCTCCGATGGAGCCGAATCAGCGGCAACAAACATTAAACCCCTTTTTAGCCTTTAAACACTACATACACAAACACACTCATTGAATTAGGGACTCCCCTGCCTTCGACAATTTGGATAAAAACACACAAACAACATTTAGGCTACAAAAGCAGTCACAAAGCACACTGAGGAGACAACAGGCCAGGGACAGGTGTCTCTAGTCTGCTGCTCACTGAGGATCTGTTCCAGGAGTCTTTTAAGGTGTGTCTTCCTTCAGCTGGGCACTTCAGGGCAGAGCCAGGTAGGGCAGGAGGAGGCAGGTGCTGCAGATTAGCTCCTCTCAGCAGATGATGAAAACAGAGAGGGACAAGAAACATACAAAAAGAAACAAACGGCCGTGGCCATAACATCCTGATTCAGCATCGTACTCATTAAACACAGTCATCCCCCCTGCTCCAAGGACCCTAAAAAGAGGCCTCCTCTGTGCCAAGTGCTTCTTACAGTGCAGGATAATATGTGTCACTGTTTCTAGTTCACCACATTCACATCAGGTTGTTTTCTAAGACCACAGTGACCCATCCTCAGCCATAGGATACCTATCACCATAGAATCCTTGCTCCAACAACCAAACCAAGTATTGTGGTCCCCTACCTTACGCTGAAGGCCACAGAGGGCCCTGCCTGTTCTCTCACCATCCCAATACTCCTGCCAAAACTCTCTGGTTGCCCAGTAAATTTCAAAGGAGCATTCCGGATGACCAAATGCCACTTCAAAATTAGTACCCTCTCTTTATCCTCATGCGCTTTTAGCCATAGCATCTGGTACTTTTTTACCTTTTATACCCACATGAGCAGGGAACCAAAAAAAACCAACTCCACACCCATCAGCAATTAATTTGCCCAGCAGTGACCTGATGGCAAGCAACAAGTCTGGTCTAGATTTGGAGCGTGCTGCCATCAAGGTTCTTAAATCAACACTGAGTCACTGCATATGACAACACTCTCATGTATATTACCCTCCACCCAGTGCAGTGCCTGTAAAACCATCTCTGCTGTGCATACAGAAAGACGATCAGATATCCTGCATCCCTGTCTGAAGTTCAGCTAAGGAATTGCAAACCCCACCACTGCCCGCCCACTCACTGGGTCTTTAGAGCCATCCATATATACCTGAAAACATGACCCCCACAAATGATCGTGGAAGGCACCTTCATGCCTATCCCCCATATATAATCCAAAAATAAAAGATCTACTTCTGGGTCTGCTAAAAGCCAATGGGGCATGGACGGCCAACTAACAAGAGAACACACGTCTCCCTAAAAACATGTCCATGCCCATTCTCACAACCTACCAGGTAATTCCCCTTGTCCATAAGGCCCCTCCCTTCAAATTCCCAATGCCTGTATAATAGTGATTTTTCCGAAAACGCCTCACCTTGACCTTTCACTGTCACTTAATACCTAACTCCAAGTTTAATCCATCTAGTTCCCAACGGCATCTCTGCCATTTCCACCAGCAGTGCTGATATCAGGGATACCTGAAAGGCGCCACTACACACCCTCAGAACCTTCTAGACTACATCCAACATTTTTCAAATTCATTGGGGCTGCAGACCCATACAACAAGCACCCGAACTCAAGAACAGATCTAATCATTGCCCTATACACCATTATTAATGTGCCTCTATCAGCCCCCCAATCCGTGACAGCTAAACACCTCAGAACATTCAGAACCCTCCCACACCACAGATATTCAAAGCTAGAAACTCTCAATTTCATGTGCACTTATCATCAACCTTCTGTCAGGAACCCTTTTGTTAATTTTATTTTCAAACACCGAATACTTTCTTATCTGTGGAAAGCTTAAAACACCAGTGTCTAGTCCAATCCACCAATCTGTCCAAGAAAGTCATATCCTCTGCTGAACATGTGCTTAAGATTTCTTCCCCACTTCCAAATTGATCCATCATCTGCAAACAGCAAATTCCCTGCTCCCAACAACCAAACCAGGGAGCTAAACAAACTCAAGGAGCTAAATAAGCCATTATTCAGGACATTAAAAGGGACAGGGCTAATCACACTACCTTGAGGAATTCCATTCCACACCCTTACACAGGCAGGACAGACCCAACACCCACCTTCCACTCAAGAAGTCCTTAATCCAATAGAACATTCTCCCCTTATCCCTACCTCATTTAGAGAAATCAACAGCCCTTCTCTCCAAAACATATCATAAGCCTTCTGGATATGGTAAATGGCCTGTATTTGTATAGCACCTTCAAGGGTTCTAGAACCCATCAAGGCGCTTCACAACACATCCAGTCAGTCACACATGCACACACACATTCACACACTAGTGGTGATGAGTTACAATGTAGCCACAGCTGCCCTGGGGCACACTGATGGAAGCAAGGCTGCCAAACACAGGTGCCACCAGTCCCTCCGGCCACCACCAGCAGGCAAAGTGGGTTGAGTCTTGCCCAAGGACACATCATGTATAAACCCCTCCCACCCACTGTATTCCACTGTGGACAGCTCCTTTAGTGGCAGACTGAGACATCCAAGATGTAAAACAGAACGCTAACGTAGGTCATTCATTCCCACTGCAGTAAGAGTGTAGAACTCTGTTACTGGAATTATCCTGTTACACGCTAGCATTAGTGCTATAGTCAGTATGTGTGCAATACCCAGATGCACATTTGTATATCTGTGTTCTACATTTTCTATTTTTATTCATTATTTTAATTGATGAAGGTTAGAATAATAGCCTACTGCATTTGTGTATTTACCTGTATTGTTTTTTCCTGTTCTCTAAGTCAGTGGTCACCAACTCTGGTCCTGGAGGGCCACCATCCTGCACATGTTAACTGTTTCTTTGCTCCCACACACCTGATGAATGAGTTAACAAGCCTATGCAGAGTTAAATGTGGTAAGGAGATGATTAAATTAATCTGATCAGGTGTGGTAGAACAGGAAACTAGCAGGATAGTAGCCCTCAGGGCCTGGAGTTGGTGAGTCCTGCTCTAAGTGTATGTGCTGCCTTAACGAGTGAATTTCCCCACTGTGGGATCAATGAAGTCTATTCTATTCTAACAACTGCGACAGACTGTGCTGCCATGCAAAACTCACTTTTTGCATCCTTCTGTGCTGCCATGTAGGTCTCTACTGACCTCGTCAGTGTTTGGGTTCAGGAATTATCTGCCTAAAATGAGTCATTTGAAATAGTCCCCGTTTGTGATGTCACAATCGGTGAAATTAGTATAGAAGTTAACCCCCCCACACACCACAACACCTGTTGACGCTGAAGGAGCAGTGGCTCTATTCTGACCCCCTCCCTGATATCTGAGCTCTTCACATTATTGACCATTTGGACCTACGTCACCTAATCATGTGGTTCCACCATATTGGTTGGCAACACGAGTACTAAACAAGGAGAAAAGTAGCGGCTGAAATCGTTTTTTGTTGTTGTTGTTTTTTGCGATGTTTGCCCTGGCTTCAACTAGTTCAAGCCCAGTCCACTTGTGGGAAGATTTAGCGCACCTAGGTCGGGTTCAGGGAGAGGAGTATTTACAAAAGACTTTGCCAGAATTCACCCCGCTGGATTTATACCATTATGTGATAAACATGTTTCACTTTACACTGGAGCTGATTAAGAAAAAAACTAAAAAAGTCTGGATCCCTACCAGTTTATGTCACTGGGTTCAGACGCTACTCTCACAAGGTATCTCATAACGGTGACGCTCATCATACTAAATAAATACCGCAATTTAACACGTAATCCTACATTGAAACAATATTATTGTAAATAATTATCTCGCATTTCACTACAGTGGACGGTACCGCACGTTCTACGTCCATTAGGATGATTAATAAGTATAAACACATTACATTTATCCCAGTCCCTGTCTTCCTCATGAAGTATAAAAACGTTAATCTTACCCGGTAAAACATGTTCGCTGCAAATCCAAAAATACTTTGAGGTCTGCTAGTCCATTTTATTGATTGCTGCGGTTCATCTCCGTCCTCAGTCTCCATCAAAGTTATTAAAAAAAACAAGTTGCGTTTACATCCTTGTCTGTTAGTGCAGCCAACGCACAGCCGTCTATTACCATTATACTGCAAAATCAACTAAATAAAAGCAATAAAAGGCTACAAACTGGCCAGTTTTGACTAGCTTCACAGGAGTTTCAACGTGTGTAAACGGTCTTTTTGCCAACCATCATGGCAAAGGGGGAGGTCCCATGAGCATCGTGACGTCACGTGGAAATGGTCAATAGCAGCCAATCAGGGGCTGAGTGGATGTGGCCAGCAACAGCTTGTCTCCCTTGAAGTGACCAAGCCTTGAAATGGCTCATTCTGGAAGGTACTGAATGAAGCTTCATGTGAGACCAGAGACCTAATAGAAGTCATGTCTCTATTAAACCAACGGCTCTCTCTGTAGAGTTACCAGCAGCTGGTTTAAATACTGTACCTGGTTCTGGTTTGGCTCAAAGGCGTTTCTGAATCAAACACAACAGTGATGAATGTGTTTGAATCCCAGATACATTAAAGTCTAACTTTATTGAAATTCAACAGTTTTCGATGTTTCTTCTGTTTCATGAAGTTCATATCTAAAGCATTTATTGTCACCTGATGTCTTTTATCTTGTGGTTATGTGTCTGATTGTATTTTAAATGAAATGTGAGATTTTTCTGGATGTTCTGAGTTCAATGTTCTGTTAAATAAAGTTTGATACTGGAGTCCCTCTAGTGGGTGTTGTGGAGTATTGTGTTGTCTTTGCTCTGCAGCTTTTTCTACACACTTTTACTGTTTCCTGTCACTGTGGGCTTCACAGCACAGTAGTACACAGCAGAGTCTGTCGCTGCAGCAGAGATCAGCAGGTTTAACTGAGCTTCTGCTACTTGAATCTGCAGTCCAGTCCTTTTTTTAGTTCCTTCTACACCTGAAGCTGAGTGAGAGATCAGGAGCTCTGGAGGTTCTCCTGGATCTTGTCGGTACCAGAAGAAATAATCACCAGGTGATATTTTAGAGTAACTGTAGGTCAGAGTAACAGATGTTCCTTCTAAACTGGACTCTTCATTCTTCACTGCAGTGAGCTGTTCACAGCTGACTCCTAAAGGAAGAGAAATAAGTTTTGTACTTTTAGAAAACCAACTCTTCAGAGTGAGTCAGACTCATCTAACTTTAGACTGAACATATTCCAAAGCTGTAGATTCAAACTGACCTGTTAGAATTGTGACAACCAGCAGAGAAAGTCCAGAACAGTCCATGTTGAACAGAGTGAATGTTTGTGGTTTGTGTGTTGAACTGTGTTGAATGTGGAAGTTTGTGTCTGTTCTATAGTTCAGTAACAGCTCAGCTCCTCCCTGAATCTCTCCGTCTCCTCCTTCATCTGTAGTTTCTCTTCTCTCAGCTCCTCTTCCTCCTGGTTCAAAGTCTGTCAGCTCCATTACAAATCGTGATGTGATGATGTCATCAATATGCAAATTAGCATATGACGTCATCTGGCGACATCTGGGTGACTTTCTGGGTGAACCTCAGCTACTTTCTGTCGAAGGCAGTTGGCAACACTGGCCTGTTCCGACTCTGACATAATGATAACTGAGCTCACGGTCCACTCCGCCACAGTTGGAGATCAGCGGGACATTAGCTACATGCTAACTCAAAACTAACAGATGTTTTCAGGCTCTTTTAGCAAGAAAAACACGGTTGAGCGACTCCAAAGTGCAGCAGAATCAACTCAAATAGCTGCGGTGTTTACAAGCACAGCCTCAGACTGCACTGCAACGATCAAATTCAGGCCGCGTGAGCCCACGCACCGCTGCAGTAGGAGGTCAGCGGGGCTAGCAGCACCGCAGCTGCACAGAGGTGAGGAGGCAGAGCCGGGCAGCAGGCCTGCCCTCCTCCCCAGCGGTCAGAGATCCACGGGGCTGACGCCGCTGCAGCTGTGGCCTTCAGTCTCCCAGCCCTTCAAATATACGTTATATTTTATCGCATTTTGACCAAACAGTGTTGTGTTAACACACAGAATTTCCCCCCCATTCAACCAGTGAAATAAAGTACAGAAATATAATTTTACTTACTGATAAAAATGAGGCAGAGACTTCTTGGATGATCTCTTAGTGCAATCAACACCACAGCTTGCCCTCTTTGTCCAATAATTCCATGAACACCCAAACACGAACACACAGAGGACACCACTAAAGTTCAGAGAGTCGAAATGGACGAACATCTATTAACGTGAGGCTGAGGCCTTTCACGGAGCTAGCGTCTAGCGCTAGCTCTGACAATCATGCTACCTGTTAATCAAATCTAATTATTCATAATTTCAAGCTTTAATTACACCTAAACAGAAGAGTTGCAAAAAAATGCACCCCCCTCAGAGTTGTCATGAATGTAACTAGACCTATTTAACCTAGAATGTTTTTTTGAACCAGGCTGTCAACATGTTTATTTCTGCTGTGAAGTTGGCATTTTTAACATGGGAGTCAATGAGAATTTGCTCACTTCTGGTGCCAGCCCCTAGTGGGTGAGGGGGGAACTGCAATTTTTGGCACTTCTGTGCTGGGAGCAGTTCCGGGTTCATGGGGTGATCCCTTGGTTTAAACGGACCTATTTCTGTTTTATTTAACTTCTTAACTTATTCAGCCCAGTTTTAAATATCTGTTTAGAGTTTTGTAGATTCTTTACCGATTTCTGAATTTTAAATTAATTCTATTGAGACACAATAATGTGCGTGACTAGAGAAATGCTGTTTTTTATTCTGAGACTGCCATGTGGGTTCTAGATCAGACAGCAGCATCATTTGGGATCTCATCATCAGTAAAGTAAAATGTGATCATGAACACGAGTAATTATTTCATATTTTTCAGTTAAACCACATGATGCTGACTTCAATGACTGCTGAAGCATGTTACACACTCAGGATTACCATGGTAACACACTCAGGATCACCATGGTAACATGATGTGTCCTCCAGAGCAACCAGAGCTGAATCAGGACGTCTGAACAACAGAACTAGAACCTTCACAAAGTTGGTATTTACTGCAGGACTGTTCCTTTGCATCTGTTTAATATCATTCATTTATCATCTGAGGTCAAGTTGGGATTAGAATCTTTACTTCAAGACAGAACAAGAAATTAAGAATTATTAATAATAAAATTTCAGCATAAATAAATAATTGTAGAACAGTAACTGAACAGTTCCTGGTCACACTGCTGCTACTGCATTCATGTCCATCTTCATGTTCTCAGAGGCACTGATCATGAGTGGTGAGCTGAGCAGGTTGGTGGAACCTGCCGGTCCGGTCAGTGATGGAGTCGAAGCTGGTGAGTGGACTGGTGGAGAGCTGGCTGGGTGATGGGGAGGCTATCAGAATAAAATTCATATTAAAGTGATCAGGAATTTATCACGTACCAACGCTAATGCAAGCACCGTTACAACTTTTTCTGAAGTTTCCTGCAGATGTCAAGATTCTGCCTGAATGTATTAACTTTTATAGAATCACTGATATTAAAATTAAAGGTAAGGGCCCTAAAATCCCTCCAAACCAACCATGTATATGTGCTGGGGCTGGGGCGTTGGTGGGGGTGTGCTTGTTGTGGTGCAAGATGCAGTTTTTCTTTGTTTTTGTCTCTTTATTTCCAAGATGGCCATCATTGGACAGCATATAGACCTGTTTAGCTGTAATTCTTAATCTCAGCCTGATGAATCTGCTGCTTATTTTACCTTACACATCATGACATGAAGGCTGCAGCTTTCTAAAAGACTTGCTTCTCTCTCTAGAACATCCACCACATCTGGTAGCTCCATAAAAGAAGCAGCAGACACCTGGTTCCACCTGAAAGTGTTAACATCTTCTTTGGTGGGTTCTGATGTCAGAGAGAGGGATCCTCATGTCCTGAATACGTCTGGAGCCTGTGGAGCTCACTGAAGCAGACGCTCTGGGGTCTCGTGCATTTGAGAGTAAAACGTGTCGATCCCTGACTAAAAATGTTTATGCAGATTAAACCTATTGCACACAGTTGTCTGTTATTGTGACCAATGGCTTTTAATAAATAAATATATGAAAATTGTTTGGTTATTTGGTTTTGCATCAGGTTTAAACCAGAAATAGTTTTATTTAAATTAACATTTGAATCAGTTATTATTTTACACTAGTTGTTAGGCTGGAAGCACCATCAGCAGGGTTATAGAGGCATGTATAGATCAGCTGTGTCATTCAGCTCCTTTTCCATCTGACACCAGGCAGACTGAAGGTTATAGGACTAAATCCTGGAAACAGTAATATCTCATGCTTTGTTAGAGGAAGTAGATCTGAAGGTAAGCTAGCGCTGAACCACTGACATCTTTAAAGTCTATATTGGGACTAAAGTATAGCATCCCTATGCTAGCATGCAGAGAACAGAAAGCTCTTAAATTGGTTTGTTACACTACTTTGGTTTTATTTATGTGGATAGTGTTATTTATTATGAACCACATCCTGATGACTGTATATAAACACTTATTTTTATCCAATTATACATATTTGAGCTAAATATGATCTGTACCCTAAACGTTTTCTACTAACATAACGTAGAAAGTGTAATAGTGTGCTGCTGTTTTTTTTTAGTAAAAAAACAATTAATTTACATAATTTCACAGAATAAAATTTCAATGTCAAAGATTCTGTCTAAAAGGCCTGTTCTGGTGAGACTTCATAGTCCTTGGACATCCTACGATTCCAAATGACGTCCACGGCGCGTGTCTCGTCTGTGATCAATATTTTTAATGTCTACTAAACCTATGGCGGTCACCGAGCGGATGTGGCGTGACTTCCGGCGGAAGTAAGAGTTGCTAGTAGCAGCGTTAGCTTTAGCTACTCCAGCTAGTAGCAGTTAGCTTGTTCTGTCGCGTCTCAGCTGAATGTTTCAGGAGTTTCAGCAACAATGTCTTCAGTTCAATATCTGAGAGAGTTCATCAGCGAGCGACTAACTGCTGCTGCTGAAGAAATATTCTCAGAGTTTGAGAAAACCATCGAAGAAGAGCTGGAAGCTCAGCGCAGACTGCTGGATATCAGCTGGAAAAGAACCCTCACGGCAGGTAGGAAACACCTGGCCGGAAAAGCACGAAGACAGAAATGTTTAAGACAGTTTGTAGAAGACAAGAAGGGAAGCTGTTGGCTAACAGAGCTAGCATTGGTGGTGTCATGTTGAGTTTTGCCCCCCAGGGAGATTTGCCCCACCTGTTTAGGAGATTTCCAGCCATCAGGCGATTTTCTCCAGATAAATTGTACAAATTTTACCTGAAAGATTAAAATAGGTCGAGATATGTTCATGAAGTATCACGTGACGTTTTTCTACGGACCAGAGAAGCGTTCAGCCATCAGGATCACGTTAGTCCTGCTGCAGTCTGTTAATGAAACACAAGTTAAGGAGGACAGTTTTTAGCACGGGGACACATCTGGACCGGGCTGAAGGCGCCTCTTTATGGGTTCTGGTCTGAAGGTCCAGAACAACCCATGTGTATGCTGGTTCTGGTTCTGGAGTGGGCCCACACACACTGCATCAGGGTGAAACTGACTTCAGTGGGTCTGACCCCACAGGCAGCACTGAGTGAGAGTCCAGCTGTTTTCAGACCCGACCTTTTAAAGATCTGTATCTGCTGTTTTACACCTTCCAGAGCAACGGTAGGCACAATACAGGATACAATATTACCGTTGGCACTATTGAGATTTCCTTCAACTTCATATATCAGTCCCAGTGTTCTCTATTAATGCTTCCCTGGTCTCTGGTCAGGTTCCTGCTTATTTTAAGGACGCTGTAATCCACCCGCTTCTTAAAAACCCAATCTTGATCCATCTCTCCATAGCAGCTTCAGACCCATCTCTAAACTTCTGTTCATCTCCAAGATCTTGGAAAAGGTTGTGGCTAAACATCTTCCAGCTGCTCTTGATGAACATAACATCTATGATAGTTCAGGTTTTCTTAGAGCTCATTCTACTGAAACAGCTCTTCTCAGGGTCTCTAATGACCTTCTGACTCAGTGATGCAGGAGACTGTTCTGTTCTGGTTCTGCTGGACCTGAATGCAGCCTTTGACACTGTTGACCATCAACTACTGGATAGGCTGAGAGACTGGGTAGGCCTATCAGTACCTGCTCTGGAGTGGTTCTCCTCTCATCTGTCTGAGTGTTCCTTCTCTGTGGCCGTCTCCACGTTTCCGTCCTCCTCCACCTCCCTCACCCAAGGTGCCTTTCCCAGGATCCACTGATTACCCTTTTCTTATTCATTTCTTTTTCCCTTTCCTCAATTTTTTAAATCACAATTTTTACTTTTCCCAGTTTTATAATTTTTACATTTCTTTACGTTTTTTTTTTGTTCTTGTGAAGCGACTTGTTAATTTTTTCTTGAGAGGTGCTATATAAAAGATCGTTTCTTCTTCAGCTGCAAAGGAAAAATTGTCCAAACAGGCTGGAAGTCTGTGTGTTCATCAGTATTTAACGAGCTATTAACACAGCTATGAGTTGCCTTCGGGTAGGAAATGCGCTATATAAATAAAACTGCCTTGCCTTGCCTTGCTTACTGCTCACCTGAGCTCAGAACCTGAGCTGTAGTAAGAAGATGAGGCGGTTCTGGTGGGTGCTGATAGTGGGATTCAAGTGTTCCAGGACAGACCAGAACCACGTTCGTTACGTTTATAACCTAACCTGGTTCTTGGTGTTCTTCTGTCCCTCCAGAACTCCCAGAGCAATGTGTTTATGAGCAGGTGGGAAGGACCTGTTGTCTGGATGTGCAAGAACCAGATCCAGAACTTCCACAGACTGAAAACAGACCAGTTGAATTCTGGACCAGGCAGGAGGATGAACATCTTCTCCTGAAGAAGGACCTGGATGGTGTTCTGCTCAAGTCCAGGTCTGAGGAAGCATCTGGACTTTCTGAGGATGACATGGTCCAGTTCCAGGACACGATGGCAGGTCAGTACGGACCGGGCCGGATAAGCACCCCCTCACACAGGTCTGAATCACAGAAGTTTTTAAACTCAACCCGACTTTTCTGGTCCTGTAGAGGAGTGGCTCCCAACCTTTTTTCACGAGGACCCCCTTTGCTGTGTCCAAGACGAGCCAGGGTCCCCCAGCCGCTACCCGCATGCACACAATCAGACGTGGTTAATTACACACACACAGTTCTGATTGTACCGGTGGGTGTGTCATTGGGATTTATAAATGTCATTTTTTCTAATATAATCTTGTTGACCTGACAACCTCAGCACAGACCATCTTATGGGGACCCCTTGGGGGGTCATGTACCCCAGGTTGGGAACCAGAGCTCCATCGATTAATCGTCCTGATTGTTTAATCATTCCACTATCTATCTGATTTGTGTTATTTGAATTCCAGGTTCTGGTAAGGAAATTGGATTTGGAATGAAAACACCTGAGATTTCAAAATCCATCGTTTTTTGTTCTTATCTTGTATACAGAGTAGCAGTAGATGGCGATGTCGTCCCCTACTGCCCGCGGATAAACAGCGGAAGTGACGCTAACCCTAACTAGGGGTCGACCGATTAATCGGGCCGATTTTTAGCACTTTTTTCATCATCGCATCGGCCGATAATCCTCTTTAGTAAAGCCGATTTAAAGTCAGGCACCTCCACGGGCAGCCCACTGCTTTGGAAGCCGGTGAAGGACCCCAATGCAAAACACTGAAAATAACTTCCTCTTGTATAAGGTAAGACTTCTCTTTTGGTGTTTCAAAACCGTATAGCTGTATATTTAGTGTTAATTAAAAGTAAAGTATGAAATAATACTTCGCAGAGTGAAAGGAAAAACGAGCCGTAAGAACCGCCGGTAACCGGCAGAATGCTGCTAATGTTTGCTAGCTTGTTGTCAACTTTACAGACCCTCTTAAACTATAGGTTGCTTATTTGCTTAACATATTAGCTTCAGGTTTATAAATTAAATCATTTTCCTGTATGGGAGTCGGAGAATTTCACTCTGAGCGCGGAGGAGAGGAGAGGAGAGGAGACGGACTCCGAGCTGCAGCGTCTGCACCCCTCCTCCTTCCCCCGCGGACACTGGTCGGTGTGGTTCAGAGTTCGGTACTTTTCTCATGTGGGTTGGTGAGTCCATGGAGTCCATCCTCACCTCCTCAATCACCGTGTGGTGCGCTGGAGCCACCACCAGGGACAAGTAGAGGCTGCAGTGTGTTGTACGCTCTGCTGAGAAGGTCATTGGCTGCAAACTCCCCTCCATACAGGACCTGTACACCTCCAGGACATTGAGGCGTGCAGGTCGGCTCACAGCTGACCCGACTCACCCTGGACACTGTCTCTTTGACCCGCTCCCATCTGGCAGAAGGTTCAGATCCATTCGGACCAGAACCTCTCGCCACAAGAACAGTTTCTTCCCCTCTGCTGTTGGACTCATGATTGTCAATCCTAGGGCTGCCCACTCCAGTCGCTTGGTCCCAGTCACATGACCCGGTGTTGTGTTTGTACCTGAAGCTGATCCACTCTGATTAGTACCTGCACTGTGTATATAGTAGCTGCTTCTCTAATTATTGCCACTTTTTATATTAATTATTTTATCATGAGTATATTATTATTTCCTATATTTGCTTATCTCTTATTTTTTATCTTTCTTTTTGCACCAAGTACCGCAGCAGTTTCTTAATGTTGTGATTTCTCACACATATGGCAATAAAACCCTTCTGATTCTGATGACTGGACCACGTCATTTGCGTAATGTTCGCTATATAAATGAGAGCTCTTGCGTTTTCTGTGATCAGAAACAGCCGAGAGTGTTCTGACTAAAGACTATTTAATTTGTACGGTTCGTTTCCACTTCATATCTGTCCAACATCAGCAGTCAGTAACACTAGTGAAGAGTAGGGTGCACTTTTATTAACAGATGAGTGTAATTGTTCAAATGTTTCTGTAATATTTATTATGTGCTGAGTTCTTTGTTGCTGGAGTCCTCTGTTCTTTCTGACTGAAATGAAGATGGATGCTCTACAAAAATACTAACAACTGTTTCTCCTGTTTAATTTCTGTCTGATGGCTCAACAAAAGTCAAGTCCAGCATGGCAGCAGTTCATGGAGCCAACACCAAGGAAGACGAGGTGTGATACCAGCAGGTGGCTAGTGAGCTGAAGCTGAAAAAGGTAAAAAGCAAAACACAACCTGAGATTCCCATCTCCAGGCTTACAAAGAAGCTGCTGCTGAGTCAGGAGCACTAAAGGGTTTCATTTATATTTTACATGAAGATGTTAAAAAATAGTGAGTTAAAAAAGACTGAATGAACTTTAGATGTTGCTGGTGTGTTTTAACAGGTTGCTATCATGTTTTCAACATTATTATTAAAATATTATACTCATATTTTTCAGTAGAATTTGTCTTTATATTCTAAAATTGTATTTATTTTTATTTACATGTAAATGTACACCCCTGAATAACATCTGCTCAATAAATGCTCTGAAACATTATCAGCTGGCATTTCTTTTTTGCTTGTTTTGTATATTTCATACTTGGTCAGTTTATTGATATTTTTATTAATCTTGGTAAATGTTTGATTTTAACACTGCGGTGCACAAAATTAAGATACAATAGTTGGTAAATTCAGTGTTTAAAAACTGATTAGGTTCAGAAATGTGCATCCACTGTTATTACTGATCATTTATCATTCAGATAAGGTGCAAAACATCCAAATATCAGCCATGAAATCAGCCCAAAAAATCAGCAGCACTTATCGGCCATCGGCTGACCATGACCGCCTCATATCGGCATCGGTATCGGCAATAGAAAAACCAATATCGGTCGACCTCTAACCCTAACCCTTCTAGATGATGGCGACTGTGACGCAGAAACTGTCAACAATGAAAAAACCAAAACTTTGCTACTCTGTGTACAAGATAAGAAAAATAAACTATGGAATTAGAAGAAAAACAGAAAGAACTGAACAAGAACTCGAGATTTCATTTTCAAGCTCTACCTGTGCGGGTCAGCAGTCATCCCTGGCTCAGATACAGGATCTTTAATCGTTTCAGTTGAACTAGGGTTGGGCAATAAATGGAAAATGTATCGTTATTGAAATCTGT
This sequence comes from Aphyosemion australe, assembly GCA_006937985.1. Taxonomy (NCBI): domain Eukaryota; kingdom Metazoa; phylum Chordata; class Actinopteri; order Cyprinodontiformes; family Nothobranchiidae; genus Aphyosemion; species Aphyosemion australe. The sequence goes on from SSNS01000186.1 coordinate 28,471, forward strand.
GACTCTTACCGATATCATTTTTCCCATGTCAATAAATTCAGTAATACTGAATTATACACACTGATAATTTAGTCTGTCTGACCCTGGCACACCTTCGTTGTTCCCATATATCTAATTTTCCTTCTTGTATTTTCTCCAGCCTTCATTCGGTCAGCTGTCTCAGCTGCACTCTCCCTCATCTAGCACATTCAGGACCAGCTGTTGCCTCCTTAGTCGCCCGCCAGGGCAGAACCATTTTAGGAAAATTTCGAATTCAATTGCATTCACGATTTTCAAGGTTCAGCTCAATAATCAGAAAGCACAGTAGCATTTATAATTAGTTTGTATTTAAAAATCCACTCTTATGATTCATTTTAAGGAAATTCCACATTTAACTGAACTACAACAAACCGTGAAAACCAATCGGTGACACCGCAGCAGTGTCCTAGAACAAAACCCCGGATGTCTAAAGTAGCTGACACAACAGATCCTGGCTCAGTCAGGAACGCTACAAAAAAAACGCAGCTTTGACGATCACATGATCACTTTGTTTGAAATCGCAGTTTCTATCAGAAAATGAAAGATGGTTCAGCCCTAAGGCCCACTCTGCAAGATTTGATTTGGGTCCCGCTGGACCCAAATCTATTGCAGGGCTCTACTACAGATGCACTTATCGTGTTCAAGGTTCTGTTCACAATCCAGACCAGGATGGTCTTTCAGAGATGGGTTCTCCTCTGATAATCTGTTCCTGTCCCTCTCAGGTCCAGTCATCGAGCAGGACGAGGTTCTGAACAGCCAGCAGCTCAGTGACCATAACAGGAAGTCCAGTTTGGACCAATTAGTCCACACTGGACCTCATTCACAGAGTAAAGGTGACCAAGAAGAACCACAACCTTCACAGATCAAAGAGGACCCAGAACTTGTACAGGTCAAAGAGGACCAGGTGGACCAAGAACTTCTACAGATGAAAGAGGACCAGGTAGACCTTCACAGCAGTCCAGATCAGGAGCAGCTGGTTCTGAAGAAGGAAACTGATGTTTTCGTAGTAACAGTGGATTGTGAGGAAAGTGATCAGGCTGAAGCAGAACAGAGCAGTCTGGTTTTATCCTCTCCAAAAGGAGAAGGCAGTTTGGATCCAGATGGAATTAGACCCTATTCCTGCAGCACTTGTGGGAAAAGCTTCTCCGAGCTCTCATCTCTGAAGTTCCACCAACAAACTCACCAGGACGAGAAGCCGTACTCTTGTCAGACATGTTTGAAAAGCTTCGGTCGGCGTGACAGCCTGTTGCGTCACATGATCACTCACACTGGAGAGCGGAGGTACTCCTGTCAGATCTGTGGGGACCGCTTCGGCCTGAACAGTCACCTGTTGCGTCACATGAGAACTCACACAGGTGAGAAGCCCTTTTCATGTCAGGTGTGTCTGAAAAGCTTCAGCCAGAGCAACAGTCTGACGGATCACATGAGGATCCACACAGGGGAGAAACCCTACTCCTGTGAGGATTGTGGAAAGCGTTTTGTCCAGCGGGGGGCGCTGACCGTCCACATGAGGACTCACACCGGAGAGAAACCGTACTCCTGCAGCATGTGTGGGAAAGGTTTCAGCGCCAGCACCAGCCTGCTGCACCACATCAGAACTCACACTGGGGAGAAGCCGTTTTCCTGTAAATTATGTGGGAAGCGATTCAGTCAAAACAGCAACTTAATGTCCCACAAGAGAAGCTCCCACATGTGACGTTCTGACAGGTCCAGATAAGGGCTTACATTTTCATAATGATCATTTTATGTGTTTTTCTGGTCACTGTGTAATCCAAATAAAAACTGCCAAATCAAACGATGTGTTCCGACCCACACAACTATGAAAAAAGTTACGAACACACACAAAAAATAACTCCAGTTTCTGTAGAAGTGCTATCCTGGCAAGCCATCCTTATATATGTGAATATATAGTCTGGCCACGACCCATTGACAGATCTCAGTCGTGGGGCGGGATCTATGGTTGTCTTCCAAACAGTCTCCACATGCTATTGGACAACAAACAGCGTGACATACTCACCACTATGGATGTTAATCAACGGGTCAGTCCACCATACACTGTAGAAGAAGACAGAAATACATCCTTTTTCTAAATAACAGACTTAAGTACCTCTATCTGCACTTGACTCAAAGACAAGCCTAAGTCTAAATAGTCCAAAGTTGATGCCAAAGCCGTTTCAAACGAGCTGTCGCCATCTTTGTTGTTCCGCTCCGTCATATCATCCCGCCCATCAAACCGATCGAGCGCTGTGATTGGCATAACACAAAACTAATTGGGCCAATGGTAGACATTCTGAAGCTAAAATGGGGCATGGCTAGACCAACCAACTACTGTCTATCTAGATTTCTAGGCTAACAAAGTGCAGCTGCAGCTCCCGTCTCCTCTCCCTGAAAATCTTTGACTCCCACACAGGAAAAACAATTTAATCTATAAAACTGGAGTTCGTGTGTTAAACAATCAGCTGATAGTTTTAAACCATCCATAATGTTGACTACAAGCTAGCGAACCTAAATCCACAGCAGCATTCTGCCAGTTACTGGCAGTTCTTGCGGCTCCTTTTTACTTCCACTCCATCAAGCAGCATTTCATATTTTACTTTTAATACACACTAAATATACGACTAGGGTTTTGAAGAGAAGCCTTACCTTTTACTCCAAGTAATACTTCCAATGGTCCTGTCCCAATACTTCCACCCTTGCACCTTTCAATTACACGTTCCTATCTAGGGGTACGACTGCATAGGGTGTTCCGATATTCAAGTGTGGCCCTTGGCCATACCCCCTTTTTTCACCCTTGATCTGCACTGTGCTGAAGTCCGCACCAATGTGGACTTTAGCGAAGGGTATTCCCCTTAATCCATTGCTGCATGAGAAGGCGGAGAAATGTGCCTTTAATGAAAACATTTATTTTCAAGTATAATTATGGAAATATTGAGTATTTTATTATTGTGTACATATATGATTACAGTCACATGTTTTTCTGTTGAAAGCTATTATTTGATAACGGTGCTGGTGTGTATTTTTGGAGATGACATGCCAGTAATTTAATCACTTCACTCAGTACCATTTTATAGAGTCAATAAAATGTTTAGATTAAAAATTAAAAAGAGAATTTTTCCACTTCTGGTCAGGAATAAAAACATTTGGAATTTTTATAGAAAATAAAATCTTCAATATTAGAGACACATTTTTTATCCTTTTTTTCTTTTACTCAAAATGAAAGAAGTTCATTATAAGACAATGACATTTATCCATGCTCTGAATGTTTTAGACTAAGATTTAATATGGACATCAGTTAATGTAAATTCCATCCATCCATTCATTCATTTTCCTCCACTTATTCGGGGTCGGGTCACGGGGGCAGCAGCCTAAGGAGGGAGGTCCAGACTTCCCTCTCCCCAGCCACTTGGGCCAGCTCTTCCCGGGGGAATCCCAAGGTGTTCCCTGGCCAGCCGAGAAACATAGTCCATCCAGCGTGTCCTCGGTCTTCCTTTAGGTCTCCTCCCAGTTGGATGTGCCCAGAAAACCTCACCAGGGAGGCGTCCTGGAGGCTTCTCACCCTATCTGTAAGGGAGAGCCCAGACACCCTGCAGAGAAAACTAATTTCAGCCGCTTGTATCCGTGATCTCATTCTTTCGGTCACTACCCAAATCTCGTGACCATAGGTGAGGGTATGAATGTACATCGACCGGAAAATACGAGAGCTTTGCCTTCCGGCTCAGCTCTCTTCACCACGACAGACCGGTACAACGCGCTCATCACTGCAGACGCAGCACCAATCCACCTTCTGATCTCCCGCTCCATCTTTCCCTCACTTGTAAAACAAGACTTCGAGATACTTAAACTCCTCCACTTGGGGCAGGACCTCATCCCTGACCTGGAGAAGGCATTCTACCCTTTTCTGACTCAAGACCATGGTCTCGGATTTAGAGGAGCTGATTCTCATCCCAGCTGCTTCACACTCGGCTGTGAACTGCTCCAGTGAAAGCTGGAGATCATGGTCTGATGAGGCCAACAGGACCACATCATCTGCAAAAAGCAGAGACCTGATTCTCAGGCCACCAAAACGGATCCCCTCACCACCTTGGCTGCGCCTAGAAATCCTGTCCATAAAAGTCATGAACAGAATCGGTGACAAAGGGCAGCCTTGGCGGAGTCCAACTCTCACCGCAAACGAGCCCGACTTACTGCCGGCAATGCGGACCAAGCTCTGACACTGGTCGTTCAGGGACCTCCACGACCACCTGAGCTGCATTCCGCTTGGACTGCTGAATGTAAATTTAGTCAAATAATAGTGTACTTGAAAGTTGTTGATAAAGATTTTAAAAAACATAGCACAAACAGCATGTGGTGTGGTCGATGACGCAGTGCTAATGATCTGTCCCAATTCGGCAATTATTTGCACACTTGTGTACTACGCATTCGAAGCCTTACTGCACACTAACTCCAAGTGCAATTCACAGAGGACTATAAGGTGCAGTGTGAGTATTGGATGCCTATGCCATGCCCATCTACTTCCGGACCATGGGTCGCCAACCGTCAAAAAAAAATTAATGGGTGTCTATGAGGATAAAAATATTTTCTGATCCCGTTTGATATGTGCCATGGATTTCATATATGATGTCCTTGAGTTTTGAAGACGCCTTTTAATGCCAAGAAAGGGCTTATTTTTGAACAACAGGAAAAGTTATTTCAGGTTTTGTGTGAAAACACATGGAGGACAACAAATTCTCGTCCAAACTGATGTCAAACCAGACACGGAGAAGAGCTTTAAATCCTTCTTCCAGGATGATAGAAGGAGCATTAAATATGGAGAAATCACTATAAATCTGGTTATGTGGTAAGTAGCAGCTACGCTGGGGGGGATTCTGCTGTGATGTCATAGATGACACGTCTGATTTGTAGTCATTTTAATGACCAGTTTTTACAAGCTAACAAATCTTAAATTATGGGACAGACATACAACGGGATGCGATAGTTTATGGCAGCCTTGTTAATCCGCTGGTTGTTACAATAAAAACTTTCAGTGAAATGTATCATATAGGAGACTCATAATTGCATTCACCTGTGTGTGGAGGTCAAGGGTCACTGAGCTAACCAAATCAATTCTGAGTTCCAATAATTAGTTCTAAAGTTTTTGGAATGAATAAAATGACAACAGTGCCCAAATTTATGCACCTGCCTAATTTTGTTTAAACAATTATTGCACACTTTCTGTAAATCCTATAAACTTAGTTTCATTTCTCAAATATCACTGTGTGTGCCTCCTATATGAAATTCACTAATGACATTTATTCAGGTTTTGACAATCTAATTGGCGGTGCAGTTTTCCTGGATTTAACTAAAGCCTTTGATATGGTTGACCATTATATGCTTCTAGATCAATTGTATGCTATTGGCCTTTCAAGGTTATTACTATGGTTCAACTAATTTCTTTACCATCGTTCGCAATATGTCTCATTTAATATGCATGAATCGGACACATGTGGGGTCATCAGAGGTGTTCCTCAGGGCTCGCCTTTGGGGTCTTTATTATTTTCTATTTTTATCAATGATTTACCTTTGTCCTTTACTTCCTGTTCTGTTCATTTGTATGCTGATGATGCAGTCTTAAATTGCACTAAGCCAAGTAAATTGGAACTGCAGGAAACACTTCAATCTAATTTTAATAATGTGCAGCATTGGTTAACTCAAAATAAACTTCTCAACAAATCTAAAACTTACTCCATGCTGTTTAGAAGATATTCTACTAGCTCTGGGGTGATGGTGGCAGAGGAGTTCAGTGGATGCCCCGCAATCCGAAGGTCACAGGTTCACGTCCCGCTCAGTCTGTCGCTGTCGTTGTCCTTGGGCAAGACACTTAACCCGACTTGCCTGTGTTGATGTTGGTCAGAGGGGCCGATGGCGCAGAATGGCAACCTCACCTCTGTCAGACCACCCCAGGGCAGCTGTGGCTACACAGTAGCTTACCATCATCAGCAGTGTGTGAATGTGAGAGTGAATAAATAATGGAAAGCACTTTGGGTGACTTGAAAAGCGCTATATAAATCCAATCCATTATTATTATTATTATTATAGCTCTGGGGAAAGTGGGAATCTAAAGTTTCATTTTATTGACCTCTATCACGTTCATTCTACTGACAAATTAAAATATCTAGGAGTATGGATAGAGTCGGATTTATCTTTCAGAAATCATATCCAGGCAATTTCTCATAAGATTACATGTTTACGAATGTTATACCGCTCTATTAATTGTTTTGACCTTACAGTACGGAAGCGTATTGCAACTCAGCTTCTACTTCCTATTATAGACTATGCAGATGTAATTTATCAGAACTCTTCACTTACTTGTCTTCATTCGCTGGATGTTATTTATAACAGTTTGTCGTTTTGTTTTACATTGTCCTTAACGAACCCATCACTGTCACATGTATGAACGCCTTGCATGGTACCCCTCGAAAGCTACATGTCATTTTCATTGGACGCTGTTTATTTTTAAATGTATTCACTTTGATTTTCCATCATATTTTTTTAAATAAAAAATAAATTTTGTTAGTACCTGTCATTGCTGAGTATCATACCTGATCTAATGATCAGCTTTCATTTATTATTCCTCGATTTAGAAAAGAAGTGGTGAGATATGCCTTTTGTGTTAAAGCTCCTCATGACTGGAATAAATTACCCGCTTATTCCGTAACTCTATGATTACTTACTGCCGATCTGTGATTGTTTTGCTTCCACTGTCCAATTTGTACTTAATTTAAGGTTGTTTGTCATGGTCTTAGTCTTGTTTGTACACCGACATGGCTGTCCGTGTATATTGGGTTTGTTTACGTTGTTATAATTATTTAAAAGCCTTTAGTTATAATCATGGGCTAACTAACCAAAATAATTTTTTTTTTGTTATTGTGAGTTTGATTATGTAACGACTCTCTTATTTTCTATTCTGTTTTGAGGACCCGCTCAAAAACAAGATGATACATGATCTCGAGCCGTTATTATCCTCATTAAACATAAGTCAAATAAATAAAAAACAAACATTTAATTGACATGTTTTATTGTAATAACCAACGATTTATACAGGAAAATCATGAAGATGAACAAGGCTGCCCAAACGTTTGCATCCCACTGTAGATATAACATCATTAAACAGGCAGCTGTGTTTATCTTTAAATATGTCTTTTTGGAGCCCCGTCACATGGGACAGGACAAATGCAGCTGTTGTCTCCTGCAGATCAGCTGAGGAACGGTTCTGAGGTGTCAGATATTGGACCTGGCCTGCTTTGGTCTGGTGCATCCCTGTGTGAACATGTGGGTCCTCGGGTTTTTATTCTGGCTGTTAAAGTTTGAGACGGCAATCATTCCTGATATTAGTCAGTCTGACTCAGCTGCAGACCCCTGCTAGGACACCTCTGTCTGCCTCTGATGTCTTTGTCATAAGTGTGTGAGTCCCTCTAGTGGCTGCTGTGTAGTATTTTGTTTTCTTCACTCTGCAGGTTTTTCTACACACTTTCACCATTTCCTGTCACTGTGGGCCTCACAGCAGTCTCCAGGTAGCAAATCATGTAGTTCTAGTTCTGATCCGGGATGGGACTGCAGGAACTCTGGAGGTTTTCCTGGATCTTGCTGACACCAGAAGAAATAGTGACCATGAACAGCTGTTCTAGAGGAGCTGTGTGGTGGAGTTCCACTGTTACGGACCAGGTCGTCCAGGTGACCTGGGTAACAATAATGGACATATGCTCGGGTGTAAAAATCATGGAAACAATTTATTCACAAAAGGAACTGAACAGAAACACAAGATAACTAAACCAAACCGGTGGCAAAACTATAATCGAAACAACTTACACCGAGTCTTTGCTAACCAAAACCACTTTATTCTAGAGACCTGCACAAAATCCCAATAAAGGTCTCAGGTTAATTTAACCGTACTCCGGTTTCTAAGAGGCGTCAGAAACCATCAAAAGTGGATTCCCTTATGACCTGAGTCTTCTTCTAAAGGGGAATAAAACAAAGCAGAGACAAGTTGTTAATAAAATCCTTAAAGACAAATCATACAAAGTCTTAAACCAAAATGCCACCAGGGAAACAACAGTGCAGAGCACCTTTCTGCCCTGCTGCTCCCCTGAACTGAAGACGGGCTGGCTTTTTATAGCAGAGCCAGCCTGATTACAACCAGGGACAGCTGAGGTGGAGCCAATCAGGGGGAGAGGATCCAGGTGTGGCTTGACTTCTCCTCTCACACACACAGGGAGGAAACCAGAGAAAATTAAAAATACAAAAACACAAACAGCCCAGGGCTGTAACATCCACCTTTACATACATCTTCCATCCCAGCTGAGACCTGTAGGAGGAGAACCTCTTTATCTTATCAGAACAAGAACCCTTTTGGCTTCAGAGCATTATCATCACACGACACTCTTTAGTCCTCAAACACTCTGCTTACCTTTTATTTATTGACTGAAATGATCTTCAGAGCAGACAGAGTTCCTGGTGACATCAAACTGGATTATTTACCTCCTGGAGACTAAATGACTTTTGAGTTTTTCATAAAGGTGAAAACAAAGATGTTTAAAGGCTCAGATGTAAAAGCATCGGTGTGTAGCAGTGGTCTAGTCTAAGGAGCAGGAATGTTTTTTAACCTGGAAAACCAGTGAAAACATTATGACTCCATCTATTTCTTAACTTAGGTTTGATTCTTCTGTTGCTGGTTTCTCTAAACCCAGATCGATATTCCATATTGGTCCCATGTTTGGTTATTGATGGATTGGCTTGTTGCTGCTGACGCAGGCCAGCTGTTAAGAAAACATTTGAGTCCTTACGTTTTTTGTTTTTTTTACTTTTCTGGCTGTTTTGATCAGCACCGCTCCCTGCTGGACTCAGCTGGAACTACAAGGTCTGGTTTCACCTGGATGAAGATGCTCCTGAAACCTGATGGACTCCGAGGTTCAGGTGGAGACGTTCAGTTCTGAGTCCAAACTGGGAAACTGATCCCCACGACCAGTCTGGGTCCAGTTTCAGGCCGACCCCACTTTCAGGCTTACCCTTGTGTTTATTGTTAAAATTACTTATTAAAACTTGTTTAATTGCTGTTAAAGCTTCGATTAAGTTCTTTTTCAAATTATGTAATTGCTGGTGAAGCTTATTGCCCAGATTAAGGCCGACCCCAGATTTAATGTAAAGCGGGTTGTCCAGTAATCGGATTGTTGTAGGTTCGATCCCATCCCGCCTTGTCTGGTGGTGGTAAAAACCCTAAGAAGGCATTACATAAATACAGGCCATTTACCACTGGAATCAATCGAACTTTACCATTAAGAGCAAAATGTAAATGAGCAAAATGCTGTGAACCTCTAAAATGAACACATTTTATTCAACTAAAACTTTATTTAAAACCCAGCTGCATTATTATTGGTCATTTCGATGGTCCAATCATATGATTTTTTTCCCCTTCTTAATTTGTGAAATTGTGGCAACTGAGAAACTTGCACTACACAGATAAAACTTGATTTAAAACACTGGATCTGTGGTGTCTATTCCCCATTTTTGTTGTGGAACAGAGGACTATGAGACACTGGAATGGTGTTAAATGTTTTATTGAGACAGGCCATGGTGTGTGTGTGTGTGTGTGTGTGATGGAGGTGGGGTCTGCAGAGAAAAGAAAGAAATTAAGCACAAGGCTGAAATCAAACACGTTTCTTGAAATTGTACACTCATCAAAACATGTGCAACACAGACAATTCAGTGTTGCATTTCCATTTACAGCATCACCTACCATTTAAACAGTGTTCCCCTTTTCAAAAATTCTCTGTCAATTTTTCGGCCAAACTCTTCAACTTCACTGAAAAGGTAAACAGACAACTTGATAGATGCTGTAATTACAGAAGTATCAATATTACTAGAACTGAACACATCTCCTCTTACCATGAACGTAACATGGGTCCTGTTAAATACATCTGCTCGGCCTCCTGCAATGTCACACAGTCTAAAGCTGCTGTCCCGTATGTGATGGCCTACCAAAAAAGAAATTAAATCACTTTGTAACAATATGCTGTAGCAACAGTACAGGTTATATACCCAAAAAGCAACAAAACTAGACTCACCTCTGGAAAGAGAACACTACAGATGACCTCCACTTCATCCTTGTATGTGATTTATTTGTATCGTTCTGTGTAATAATGCACTCAAATGGGAAAACAGCAAGTCCTGTTGTCAATGTAGATAGGCACCTGGGACACTGGCTGATCGTTTCCCATGGAGTAAACTGAGGAGTCAGGAAATAATTTATTGTAGTTTGTGACAAGAGCCAATGAAATACAATAAATGGCAGCTGTATTAAATCTCAAATTAATGTCAATGAGTTCAAAAACTGAGATGTATTTTTTGGATTCTGGTGTTCCTGTTTTAGTGTGAATGGAGAGGGGCTTATGGCAGCAAGATTCTGTCGATCGAGACACAATTTCCTTTTATCTTCACCAAACCACTTGCTTTTAACCATCTCCTTAGGCGTTTCTTTTTTTTCTATTTGATGAGTATGTTATTGATTTTAGATGTACACACATAAGATTTCAAACCACTCCTCCATGCCAACTCCATGTACACCTGGCAATCAGTCGATTCGCAGAACACACGTTGATTTTCGCCCCATAATTTGCTTTGAACATGAACAGGAATACCAGTTCCAAAAAAGACTTTTCAACAGCAAAGATCCCATTTTCTGGGTCTATACACTCACTGTCAAGGTGGGATGTAGAGGTTATCTATTTAGACTTGCTGGTGTGCTTTCTTTCAATGTGTCTTTTAACATTTTTTTTGTTCATTACAGCCTGGCATATGGGGCATGTTTTTTTTAGAACAGGCTGTACATAGAACCTATTAGTGGCTCGCTCAATGAAGGATTGTAAAGTGGTGGTGACTGGTGGCAAGGCAGTAGATGTTCGTGGTGCTGGAAGGGTGGTTGTCAGAGCTGGACTGTTGGCAGCGGCATCCAGCTGTTGTGAGGCACCACGCTCCTTGCACAGAGGCAAATGTTTAATGGCGTCTCTTCTCCGGATGAGTGTGGATTTGCAGTATGGACAATGAAAATGAAGCTGCTGGCGACAACCTAATCCACATCTGTGAATGGTATATCCTTAAACATATAAACACAGAAATTAACACTTACATTTTTTAGGTTTTTGTACATAAGTCGTTAAGTGTGAAGTTGCAGCAACTCTTACACTTCCAACAGACACCAGGAGATTGTTTCGAACTTTACCTTCATGAAAAACTGCCCGTTTGGAGTGGCATGACAAATGTGTCTTGCATTTGCTGAGGGTTGTTGGTTTAAAAAGGTCTGCGCTGCAAAAGGGGCAGTGGTAGTTTGTGCAGCAGGTCCTGCATCGCTCCAAATGAGTCACAGGTTGACCTCTCTGAATTGTAATGTGAATCTTAAAAACACAGTGCATGATCAGTCAATATTAATTTTTACACAGAATACAATCATTACATATAGAATCATTACATAACTACCTATAAGCCTGGTTCACTACTAAACCCAGCACAGTTGGGTTCATTCTCAGTATAGGGAGGAAATAAAGTGAGAAAAATGTTTTCTTTTGTGTAAACAAGTACAGCTTTAATGACATTGAAAATTAAAAATTACTTCCAAATATTTTCTATCTTTATGAAATTAACTCTTTCTCCAAGTGAAACATTAAGAGTTCCAGCTTATTGCCTTTGTTCGAGTTCATTTATTCTTCCATTTTTTTGCAAGAAATAATAATTTGTACTAGCTGTAGAAAATATCTTCTCACGGCCAGTTAGACAGAAAAAGCCGCCAAGTTTAGCGTGTATTTAGTGTGGTCACAGTTGCTAAGCGACAAGACATACGTCACTTAAGTCTGTCCAATTTCACAGCCGTTCACTTACGATATAACCCGGTCAACAAATGACCCGGTGTCTGGTACCAACAGCTGCCTACATAAACCGGAATCCTTCGAATGACGCTGCCCTTGCATTTGGACGTCGCTGGCTAATCTAAAGCTATATAAAAGATCGTTTCCCTCTTCTTCTACATAGATATCATATATATCACTAGATGCCTTACACGCGCTGTTCGTCGATTGGACGAACGTCCCTACGCAGCGGCCATCTTACCTCGGACAGCTGCCCCCTTTTGTAACATTGGTGTCAATGGTGAATGTACTATTTAAATAACTCTAACTTGCTCAATTTTCAACCAAATTTCAAATGGTTTGGTTTGTTATAAACGCCAGAGATGTGGCTCTAAAATATGACGGATTTGGCCCGTTAATTTAAAAATGTGAAAGTATTTCCTATCAAGCCTATGTGTCATAAGGTTTGTAATAATGCAACCCGCTTGTAAATCCATTAATATTTCATCAAGTTAAGAGTGTTTTTGTTTAAGTTGTTCACTCACCTTCCATCTGCTACCATTGAGAACGGAACGTAAGCTTTCCGAGGTAAGATGGCCGCTGTGTAGGGATGCTGTCGACTCCCAGGTAAGGCATCTAGTGATATATATATCTATGTTCTTCTAATCATAGATAGAGCCATCCCATCTGGTGTGTGTATGCTTTTTAAAAATCAACAGAGACTTGATGCTAGTGAACTTACTCTATTATCCCCAAGTGACACACCTGCAGGGAAGATTTGTTTCTCCCCCGTGCCTTATCTTACTGGAATATATTTGTGAATGATATTCCATGGAAGAAGGTCTGGTTACTACCTAATAGATATATGATTAATGACAAAGTTAAAGAAATATCCTTTAAACTCCTTCATAGATTATATCCAGCTAAATGTTATATTAAAAATAGATTCAAGAAAGATATTGACTTGAACTGTAGCTTCTGCAATTCAAGTCCTGAAACTGTTATTCATTTATTTTGGCACTGCCCGGTAGTTAAAACCTTTTGGCAGAAATTTTGTGATTTTATTCATGTCCATATTGTTACTAATTTTGTTATGTTTTGGGAGAATGTATTGTTTGGTCTCTTTGAACCTAGTTTGAACAAAAATTCTCTATACCTAACTAACCTTTTAATTTTGATGGCAAAGTTTTACATCCATTGTTGTAAATATTCTGGTAAAAAAACATGCTTTGCGGCATTCTTTAATACTTTCAAACTATACATACTTTCTATTAAACATTCTGACAGACAGAAAGCTCTTAAAACTATTGAAATTTGTATTTTTTTAATGTTTTCATTTGAACCCTCAAACCCCTAGTACAATCTAGCATATTTTCTTATCTTTCTATCTTCTTTATTTTCCTTCATTTTTTCCTTCTATGCATTGTTCTACTTCAAAATTCACATTGTAATTGAATACCAAATATGATATATTTGTATTTGTGAATAACTTCAATAAAAAAATCGCTTCTAATCGCTAATGTGTGCAACAGTTACATGTCCGTGTAGAAACGCCTTACGCGTCTATGCCAAACCAAACGTTCCGTTACAAATTCATGAATCGTCACACGCAATGTAAATGTATGTAGGTGTATAAGAAAACACTTATAATGTAAGCAAAGGGTAGCGTGCATTAAATATGAACAGATGCAATAAAAAATAACCATTAGCCATTAGTAAATCAGCTGCTTTGTTTCTTTCAGAAACTGTGGACTATTTCATACATTTATGAAAATGTTGGCCTATAAGCCTGTGAAATCATCCACAATAAATGTAATACCCGGTAACTTAATTTATTATATAAATATATATATTTAAATAAAACTATGGACAGCATAATAACTAAATCAGCAATTCAGACCATTACTTTACTATTAGCTTATTAGCTCCTAGCTTAGCCTACACGTGGTGATTAAACAGCGTCAACTCACTTTCAACTCATCACAACAAAACATTAGTCTCGTTGTCAAATGTAACTCGACCATTAAAATTTAATATTATTAAAATAGGCAGAGAAAACATACTTTGGTTTCATTAAACTGTGCTCGACGTTCAATACTTACTTTCCGCTCGTGGTCCATCTTGGATTGCTATGAAACCCAATAGTATGATACCCCTCCTCATGAAACTAGTTCAGGGGGCGCCACTGTCTCAAAAAGAGTAGAAGCCTGAAAGTGGCCTCGGTCTGAAACTGGCGTCTCCGGGTCTGCAGCGATCATAGATATCATAAATACAGTATATTATGTCTATGATAGATATCATATATATTGCTAGATGCATTGACAGCACGTCTTTAGGGGGTGGGGTCTCTAACTCTAGAAGAACGCATGTCATTGGTCAGAAAGATCGAATGGCTGTGATCCACCCAATCACAGGCCCTGATGTTGGCACGTGGCCGCCCTGCTCGATCGGCTACCGGAAGCGTGGATTCTTGTGTTTCAGCATCACCGGAGGAAAAGTAAACCCGTTAAGAGGAGTTTTGGAAATCATCTGTGGTGGGAAAACCGTACCGTGGACACCCGGAGTTTGTGGCGTTTCCTGAAACTGTGAGAGCCCACCGCAGAGCTGACGTGAGAGTCGGTTACCACCATTAGGTGAGCTCCGTTAGCGTTAGCATCGACAGGGGCGTCGTTCAGTCGATTTGAGCCAGAACACGGCACCTGATCCCGGAAGGGCCCACAGAGCCTACCGGACGGGTCTGCGGAGCACCGAACCAAACTCTGTTTTATAAACAGCTGATTTAACAACTTCCTTGATTATAACGTGTGCTCACGTCACGCGCACAGAGACGAGGACCCCACCTCCTAAAGATGGCGGTGTTGTGGTAGGTTCGACCATAGACATAATAATTGATGTCTATGTCTATGGGTTCGACCACAGACGGGATCCAGGGACTGTTGTTAAATCAGTACCTGAGCTGAAACCACTGAGCCAGGTTCTGGGTGCGCGCGCAGGGAAAGGGGTGCTTTACCTTCCCCATCGATCAGAAGGTTCCCACAGCCAGGTGGTCTTGGTTCCGTTTCTGATCCGACCTGGGGCCACTGGTCCTAAGAGTTAAAAAAAAAAAGTTGGATTAGGTTCTGACTCGGATCAGCTGGTTCTGGCACTGACCAGCTTGTTCTGAGTCCGGAAGAGGACCATTGAGGATGGAGTTTTTCTTGCAGGTGCAGGTCCGTTTCCATGGTAACTCGGACTAACAGATTGGATTGCGCCCTCTGCAAGTGCTTCCTGCATGGGTGAGTGACCCCGCCCCCCCCATCAGCCATGAGTGCCGAGCCGGACCCGCTGGTCGTGGTCAACCAGCTGAGGGACCTGGCCTCGGACCCCATGAACCGCAGAGCCATCGTCCAGGACCAGGGCTGCCTGCCGGGCCTCATCCTGTTCTTGGACCACCCGAACCCACAGGTGGTCTACTCCGCCCTGCTGGTGAGTCCAGGTGCAGATCTAAGTCGTGTGGGGGGGGTTGGAGAGTGGTTCTGGTTCTTAGGTGCTTGTGCCTCCAGGCGATCCGGTACCTGGCGGAATGTCGGCCCAACAGGGAGAAGCTGAAGGAGGAGCTGGGGATGATGCTGAGCCTGCAGAACGTCATGCAGAAGTGAGTCCAAATGGTTCTGATTAAACCAGTCCAGGATGGAAAGGTCAGAGGTCATGAGTTTACACCAATGTCCTCCTCCGAGCTGCTGGTTTATATCTAACAGCAGGTGTTTTAGTGACCTCTGACATTTTTGTATTTACATCCTTTGATTGTTACCGTAAGCATGTGGATGGCTGAATGATTCACTGTAGCCTAAAGTGCCTTGGAGTCCTAACTCAGAAAGGCGCTACACAAATGTAGCGATTCATCACAAAGCTGCTGTTGAGTCTCGAGCTTTAGTGACCTCATGTCTGATCTACAGCATTCCTAAAGCTCCTGGTGCCTCTAAACGTGTTTCTGCTGCAGAGGTCAGGGTGCACAGGTCAGAAATGATCTCGGATGGATCAGTGAAATAGAACATTAGACCGTTAGAACACGTCTGTGATGTCCGGTGTGTTTTCATAACCACCGTAATGAGGACTGTAGACCAGATCCGAGCTAGAACTGATCCAGCTCCTGACTCTTTAGTTTGTGCAGCAGCTGGAGCAGAACCTTTATGGTTCTAGTTGGATCTCTGATGTGGTTCTGACAGAACCGTGATAATTAAACAGATAAAGGGGCTTCTAAGTGTTGTTTTGTGATACAGGACCACCACTCCTGGGGAGACCAAGCTGCTGGCGTCAGAGATCTACGAGCTCCTGCAGGCCTCGGGCAGCGCTGATCCAGAACCAGCCCAGGCGCCACTCAGCAGCCGGAGGAAGGCCCAGTTCTTCCTGGGCTCCAGCAACAAGAGAGCCAAGACCGTGATCCTGCAGATTGATGGGCTGGACGACTCAGTGAGGCCCAGAATATTCTGAGCCGGAACAGAACTGAGCTCTGGTTCTGATCATGTGATGCTTCTCTGTCTAGAACCGTCGGAGTCTCTGTGAGGCGGCGCTGCTGAAGATCCGAGGAGTCATCAGCTTCACCTTCCAGATGGCTGTGAAGAGGTGCATCATCCGGGTCCGATCGGACCTGACAGCTGAGGTGAGCCGGTTCTGCTGTTTAAGTCAGCATCAGGGTCCTGTTCCATCACAACCTGAGCCTGTTGTGATGCTTTCTACTGGTTCTGTCTTCAGGCTCTGGCGTCAGCCATCGCTGCCACGCAGGTGATGACGGCTCAGCAGGTGGTCCAATCAGAACACGGAGACGAGGTCTGGTACCAAGAGCCTGGGACGCTGTCTCTGTGTCACCATGAGCCACACTTGTATAGCACCTTCCAGAGTCAGAGGACTCCAAAGCGCTTTACACTACCGTGTATCATTCATCTATTCACACGCTGATGGTGATGAGCTACAATGTAGCCACAGCTGTCCACTGACAGAGGCGAGGCTTATGCACAGGCGCCACCGTGTCCCTCCAATCAGCACCAGAAGGCGGGTTAAGTGTCTTGCCCAAGGACACAACAGTAGAATTCTCTGCTGGGAGCCGGGATTGAACCTACAACCTTCTGATTAGGGCTGAAACGAATCATCGAATGGTTCAATTCATTAAATTCCTCAAATCATTTTTACTGATTGGAGGCTTCGTTAAATGTGCGCACCACAGTCTGAACACATTTTACTGGAGCACTACGTGGTAACCTAGGTGCTGTGGAGGAAAATAGAGACCAGCAAAGACACAAACCACTTTAAAGGAGTCATCACCTGAAATTTTCACTTTTCCACTTGTAAACATGTCTATAATGGCTTCCTAATGATCTTTCACTGGCTGAGAAGCCGATATTTAACATTGACGTGTTTGTTTAATCTTGCCTTCTTCAACCAGCTCACATGCACCCCACGAGCACGCGCACTCCAAAACGAGAACTTGAGCTCTGGTCTATATGTCGCCACAAAGGCCAAATATAACCAAATATGAGGCTAGCAGCGAACAAACCAGCACAACAAAGCTCATTTCATAACGTGAAACGCATAAATTATGTCTTACCGTTGCTGATCCGTGTTACGGGGGGAAAAGGTCCAGTCGGTTTGTGTATTCGATCTTCACAACAGCATGATGAGCCGATGGCAGGCTGCTTAGCTTGCTTTGTCCCATCTAGACTGTTTACAGATCTCCATCATTTTCTGGTTTATGACGCTTTGCTGAAAAAAAAACTCAACAACAAGCGAGGAAGCCATTATGCACGAGGCGAGGCTAGTACTGTTGGATCCCGTAGGTCACTGCCAGGTCGGTTCAGTTATAACTTATGTTATTTTGGAGCAAGATGCTGAAGCTGCTTCCTGCTTCCTTCCACCAATCAACGCACCCCTCAGTCCCGCGCGTGTCCGACACAGCCGAAATGTCGCGTGTGATCTCACAAGAAAATATGCCCTTTACAAAAAAGGATCACAAAAGCACATTTTTAATTTATTTTTCCAATACAATTTATTTTAATGGCCTAAAAGACTGTAATAGAACGTAGATTTCCACGGTGTTATAGGTGATGACTCCTATAAAAGGCAGAACTGCTCCAAAATTTGGGATCAATAGTTAAACTAGAGCAGATTGGCTAATGCTAATGCACGCTCACGATCAAGTGGGGATCAAAAAAAACATGATGGTTGTGAATGCCTCAACTCTACAAGTGGAAGAAAAATCACCACCATCCCGTTGATTTGTAGCTGTCTGCAGCTGCAGCGGTATGGAGCAGAGCTCTGTCCGGGCTCGTCCCTCAGGTGTTGCTACGAGTCTGCTGCTCCATACCACTGCAGGTCTATGGCAAGCCATTGTAATATGTAATTTACAAACGCTTCTGTCTTTGAATATAATTTAGACTGGATTATTGTGAACCTGTACATAATAGATATGCCACCAGTACATTGTTAGCAGTAGGAATGAAATGTTATTAGCATTCGCAGTAGCTAACATGTTAATGACAAACATTAAATTCTACTGATCATATGTGGATATATTTAGATTGTTATTCTGACTAGGATGAGTGATATTAATACGGGACAGCAGGAAGGAGGGAAACCTCCACTTCCTGGTTCTAACTACACCGAGCACGTTGTGTGTGACGCATCAGGGCCATGAACCAACTGGAGTATGTTGGTTGTCATGGAAACAGCCACACAAACATCAGATTTAATCATCAACACTCGCGGTGTGAACGAAGCCTCGGAGATCACGCTGCTCAAACATGACGTCATAAATGCTGCACAGTATTCTGGGAGGAGGTGGAACCACGTGACCTCATGAGATCTTTGCTGGACTGGGTTTTGGATAAATGTTGGGGGGGGGGGGGGGGGGGGTGATTATACTGTCGGGGTATCCCAGGACAGGTGTGTGTTGTTTTGTGCTCTCTGTGGGGGAAACTCGTGCCCCACTAATTGAGAACCACTGCACTAACGGGTCTGAGACGACCCAAACACCTGAGCAGGACCACAGAACCAAGTCCAACTAAGCATGTGGTTTCCTCCTGTGTGTGTTTGCAGGTTCTGATCCCGTTGTCTGAGGATGGTTCTGTGGTGGTGGAGCAGAACCTGGACCTGCCCGAGTACCTGCCAGAGGACGAGAGTCCGTCTCAGGACCCGGACAAGGCGCTGAGCCGTGTGGGATCGGGTCAGGACGGAACTACCTGGCTGGGGGCTGCCGCCAACTTCCTGTCTCGGTCCTTCTACTGGTGACCCAGTTGGAGAGTGGAACCACCCGGTTCTGTCCACCTGCTGCCTCTCAGAACCAAAACCAGCTGACCTGTCTGTCTGAGCTGGAGGGACCACATGAAACGGACCCAGTGTTCCGATTCTCCTCAGAACTCCAACCGGGTCGTCTTAATGACCAGAAGAGTCCACCCAACCAAACCCAGTCAGAACTAGAACCACCGTGTTTTCTTACCTTTTTTTATTTGACTGATTGTGTTAATGTTTTTGTTTTATGTAACAAATGGACTCAGTTGGTTCTGATCCGACCCGTCTCAGACAGAACGACAGCAGAAGGTTCTGCTGGTTCCAGGTGCAGCGAACCTGTTCTCCTTTAAAGATGGAGATCCAGTTCAGGAACTCTGGCCCAGACCCGGGAGAACTTCCAGGTCAGAACAGAACCGGGTTTTAGTTTCAGCGTACATCTGGACCAAACCCATCAGAACCAGACTAAAGGAGGTCTCATTCATAAAGGACGGGGAAACTCTGACCCCAGTGTCGGCCATCTTTATTATGTTTTTAATTTTATTAAATGCCCCACCGTCATGGCTCCGCGGCGCCACAGCAGCACCGCATCACACCGCTCCATGTGCCTACGTCACGTCATGGAGTCTGGATTTCTGTCTCTGTTGTCATGGTTACCCTCCGATCAGCAGGTTTTTTGTATGCAGGATAAGGTAGTTGGTATTGTCCATCTATGGAGGAGGAGCTTGTGATCCAGAAACACCTGAGCTCATCTCTAGGACAGGTGAGCAGAGTTAGGTGGGATTAGTAGTTTGTGCTGAGCTTCAGGAGAGTTTTATTCAGGATTCTGTGGTTCTGGTCCAACCCGGTTCTGATGCATAGAAACGATGAGTGATGTAACAAACCCTGTTGTATTATGGGATGTTTTTGTCTGTCTGAAACACCTCTAGACTAACGACATCCCATAAAGATTGTTGTAAATGTTTTAAAATAAAACCTGATGAATGTCTCGGCTTTTGCTCGATGCACCTGTGGCTCCTGTTGTTGTCTCCAGTCTGATTGTGATGTCATCAGCTCGGCACACCTGTTCCCCTCTGCAGCTCCAGCAGGATGGATGGCAGCGTCGGTGGTCCTGAAGACACGGCTGTGTGCTTAGGGTCGTTGGACACTTCATTAATGCATCCCTCTGTCCGGGCTCGTCCCCCAGGTCCTGCTGCTGAAGAACATCTCCACATCATGAAGCTGCCACCACCATGCTTCACTGTAGGGATGGTGATGAGTGCTGCCTGGTTTCCTCCCAATGTGACTCCTGTTCACTTCCATTTTTAGTTCTTTTATATGCAGAGTAGTAAAGCTTAGTTTTGACCTTTTTCTGACTGAGTTTCAGCTTCGTCAGAGCATCACAGGTGTGACGAAGGCTGAAACCTGTTGCTGGGGCTCCCACTAAAGCTTTTTGCAGCTGCTCCAACGCTTAAATGTTCAGTGTTAATCTGAGTAATTCATTACAATCTTCTATTAACACGAGAAAAATGACAGTGTCGAACCACTTCAAATTTATGCACATTTATTTAAAAAAACAACACTCAAAATGTTAATCAACCAATCTCCCTGCAGATTAGAGGGTTCTCCTCGTCTTTAACAGAGTCATAATTTGGATAAGCTGGAGGAAATAACAGCTTTTAGTTTGATTTGGAACAACCAGACCTCTGCCGGACGGAACCGTCCTGCTTTACTAGTAAGAACTTTATTTTGAAAGTCTGTCCCGGAAGTAGCCCGTCCCAGCTCCCTGGGTGTTCGCCAAAGACTGTATATATAAGAGGTGTTCACCTGGCAGACCAGATTGCACCATGTCTGCGCTGCTGGTCCCGCTGGTCCTCCTGGTCCTCCTGCTGCTCTGTGTTCTCTGCAGAAGGAAGAGGTCAGTTCTGATCTGGACCCGTCCTCGTCTCTGACGACTGGTTCCGGAACTCTGCGTCTGTGTTTGAACTGAACATATCAGGAAAGTTCTGCTGCTCTTGGTCGTTGTTGAAAGTGGACCCCGACGTGGGTCTGGGATCAGAACCTTTGAGGTCCAGTCAGCTGGTGTTTTGTTCAGTGATGTCCATCCCATAATAACCAGCTGTTTTAGCCTTTAGCTGGTCAAACGTTTGAGAACTTTATCATATTATTAATGTTTAACTTTTTAATGCAGCAGATATGATTGAATCTGTAGGTCAAATGTCATGACGCAGTGTACCTGGAATAACTACTGATTACCTCCTGGAGAGATGGATGGTTGGATGGATGGATGATGTTGAGTGGATGGATGATGTTTGATGGAAACTGTAAATCCCTCCCTTTGAAGCGAGCACTTGAATGCTCCTTTAAAGCTTTTGGTTCTGAGCCACAGAACCAGATGTTGTCCACAGCTATCCATACCCCCCCCCCCCCTCAGTTCTGGACCCAGACTGGGATCAGGGAGCAGGTATTCCTCCATTAGCCTAACTGTTTCCTTCCTGACTCTGGAGAAGTACTCCATCTGAGGGCGTCTTCCCAGGAAACATTCCTGAGGCCATGAGTCACTGGAGACCAGTGGGGGTTGTTGGCTTGAGTCTGGAACCAGAAACAGTCCAGCAGAACCAACGTCCTGGACCCATCTGTTCCAGACCGGGTCCTAAAGTTCTGCTCCTTCAACGTCAGCAGAGCCAACTGGTCCAAAAGTCTTCTAGAGGAGGGGTCCATGTAGATGTTCCTGCAGGTACATGGTAATGAGCCTGTATGCAATATAATGACTTCTAGGGTTCTACAACCCCCCAAGGCACTTTACAGCACAATCATTCATTCACCCACGCACACGCTGGTGGTGAGCTACGTTGTAGCCACAGCTGCCCTGGGACACACTGACAGAGGGGAGGCTGCCGTACACAGGAGGGATGGGACGAAATATCGTTTGGCGAAATCTCGCGATACAAAATGTGACAAAATGCATCGAGTAAAAAAAATGGATCGCGAAATAAAGACTAGATGGCACTGCTGCATGATTTGTGTATGGCGGACATACAGTCTAAAGCCTTTTTTATAAAACAATGCCGCCAATTTGCAGCAACGCCTATGAGGCATCTGGGAGCCTAAGGTCGTTTATAAGAGCTCAGACCGTGGCGGTAATGTTGCGCAATCATGTCCATTTTATAAAAGATTACGCGATGGCGGCATAAAGGAGGTATGGGGGCGGTCTCTGAGCTGTCACGGACTTCCGTTTATCTTGGACATAACTTGCTTTTTATTGCGATCAAAGCCACGCTCGTTGAGTTTTTTTTCCACATTTCTCTACAGGTGTGTGTCCTCCACCATCACTGTGAACAGTCAGATGATCTGAGCTGCAGATCTAATGGAGACGCTCCCGGAGCTCCGCATCGCTCCAGTTTATCATCTCAGCTGGTTCGAAAATGAAACTTGTGGCCGTGTTTACTTTCATTTTCATTTTATAGTTCCCGGCCGGAGCTCGGCATTAATTCATCACGTGGTCATGACACCTCCCTCTGTTAAGTTAATGTGCATTTATAAGACCGGCGAAGCTGCAATATTACAGCAATATTACTATCAATCGTAGCGGCACGAATGCCGCAAAATTAATAATATTACGCTGATTTGCCGGCATGGTGTGTCTTATAAAAAGGGCTTATGGTGGCAGGCTGACAGCACTATCTGCTGATTAAGCAGGTAAAACTAAATGAAAAAAAAAAAAGAATCCGGGGAACGGTGCAGTGCGTCGTGAATCCTCTCGTGCTTGCTCAAGCGTCTCCTCAGGTACAGAGAGTACTGATTGTTCATGCGCTCCAGATGCTTCTCGCTGACCTGCGCACAGCCCCAGTAACGTTCTGAAAGTCACAAAGGAAAATCATTAACACGCCTGACGCGCTCTGCCTCAGCAGAGCTCAGAATGTTTTACTCGGTACAAATGTCAGAAACGCACATTACAACGCATTTTAACCAGGAATCAATTAGTGGGTTTTCTTCTGGGTTCTGATTACGGGGGAGCCTGAAAAAAGGTCCAGTTTCAATATAACATTATTTCTATGGACTCTAGCGCACAAGGACTTCTTTAGAGCAGAGAGGACAGAGACGCTGATTGTCGCGTTCCAGGCTGCTTTCTGCGCGCACCGCGAGCACAAAGTCACGCCACCAAAAGAAAACACGAGATTGTTCATGTCCGCTCATAAATATTCTGGTACGTTCTCTTTTATTCATGCTTGACGCGCTCTGCCTCAGCGGAGCTCATCTGTGCCCCTGTGACATCACCTCACTGCTGCGGGCGCGCAGTGCGCATTTCGCTCTTTTTGCGGTGCAGATCCCTGAGCTGCTGTGCTGCGGTTATTTTACCTCTCTGCCTTGGCTGCTGCACTCACTTTCAGCTGCTTAGTTCATAGCGCATAAAGTGGAAAAACTCAAAAAGCCTGGAAGCGGTTTTTCTGGAGGATTTTGAGGAGATGCAGAAAGATCAGAGAAAGACAGGATGGAAAACAGTCAAATAAAAACAAGTAAACAAAACAAAGTGCTTGAAAATGAAAAGGCATAAAGCAACAATCTGTATTATTTACATATTTAAAACAATTCAGATGACCTTCAAAGCTCAGTCCCACACACAGGGCCGGTTCAAGGCATTTGGGGGCTCAAGGCAAAATGGACTTGTGGGCCCCCCTCCAAAACGATGAGTTTGTGCGCTCCCAAAATTCCAAATTGTGAACTTTTGTGGTTTGTCTCTTTTGAAATAAATATGACGTTTATAGCATTACCCCAAACCTCCACACCATAAGTAATATAAGGTAACATTAAAGATGAATACAGCAGGAACGGAGCCTTATTAAGCACGTAAAACATGTTTTACCAAATGCTGCAATCGTCTTTTCCAGTTTTTATCTAACTTTATTTTGGATTTCCAGCAGATTTTACGGTCCTGTATCAGTCCAAGAAACTTGATTTCTACAATAAACATGGTAATATCAAATTATTATTATTATTATTATTAGTAGTAGTAGTAGTAGTAGTATTCATATTATTGCAAATGTATTTATTATGTAGAAGGAAAGCGTTTTCACATGACATTTACTTCCCATTTAGTATCTAATGCTTTAAAGATATTGGCCAGACTCAGCATGAAATTTGTAAAATATCAGTTTAACTACACTTTAGCATGTATAAAAAAATAAACTGGGTTCAGTTTTTCATTTTGTTCAGCAGTTTTGTCATAAATCATTATAGAAAATCAAAATTCTCTCCTCCAAACACTGAAAAGCGCTGGTTCTGCACACGTCACTCAAATACGTGTTAGGAGGCACTGCTGCTGCTGCTTACTAGGAGATTAGCTGTATTTTGCTCAACTTTTTGCTCTCAATGCTTACGGGCAGTGTTGGGTGTAACTCATTACTTTGTAATGCATTACAGTAATTACATTATTTTTATTGGTAACACAGTAATGTAATGCATTACTTATGAAATTTCTGTAATATATTACTTGTTACAAAGAGAAACCAACATTAGTTTCTTGCATTACAATCAACTAGGCTTGTCTCTCGCTCTCTCCTCCAAGGAGAACTCGGAGGACGCTTTTTTTATACGTGATGATGTTGCAAGGTTACGTGGACAATCACAAACGGAGAAACGGGAAAAGAGCAACATGGTAGAGGCGATGGAGGGCAAGGCGACTTTTTACGGATGGAAGTATGCACATTACTTTTCCTTTGTTGCAAGAAAGGACAAAAACTTAACAGTTTGTGTAAACATTCTAAGCAAAAAAATATTTTGATACTGTGTACCTTGAGGTTATGATAGCATTTTACAAGTTTGCATTTTTCAAGGTGCTCATGTAGCACTGTTGTTAGTGCTTGTTTTACATTTCTTTTATTAAAGAAGGGTGTCAAAAAGAGATCTTCAGTGCTATTATTGAATGAAAACAATATTGCAGGTTACTTTCTGGGTGCAAAAGTAATCAGAAAGTAATGTAATTAAGTTACTTCATGAAGTAAGTAACTAAGTAGTGTAATATATTACTTTTTGGAAAAGTAACTTGTAATATGTTACTATTTTTGAGTAACTTCCCCAACACTGCTTACGGGTAATCACGTTTACAGCTGCAGCAAAAAGTCAGAGCCATATGTCAGAGTCCTACATGCATTTCTAACTAATGTAGCAACATTAAAATAATTTACTGTTTGTGAGAATTGCAGCGAGCTGTAAGCACAACGCTAGCTTCTGTCAGATCTGCAGTCACCATTACAACACAGCTGATGCACAGACTGCAGGGGCTGGTCAGGGCTGCTCACTCAGAGGTTTGATCTAAAAATATAATCAACATATTCCAACTGTAAATCCATCTAGAACCGCTACCGGTCCTTCTGGACTCCAAATCCCATTAGCATGATGGCAGCCACATGGCTAAACGTGTTAGCTCCGGTAAGGAAAAAATAAGTCATTTGGGAACGCTACGACACACACAGAGGTTGAATCTAAAAAGACAGATCCTTCTGAGACCGGCAGAACCTTCGTGCCATCCTGGATTACAGCCAAAACAACGATGGGGGGTGGGGGGATGTTGTGGAGTAAAGAGAAGGGGGGCCTTTGGGCACAACAACAGCAACAGACGAACCTGCAACCCTCTGGTTATGGGGTGGGCACTAAACTCCTCTGCCACCGTAGCCCTTGATGTTCCTGCTGATGTCTGCTCTGATTCTGAGAAAGTGTTTGATTAGAGGCAGCACCAGCAGGAAGATGTTTGGACTTGACGGGTCTTTCCTTGGAACCCCCTGGAGCTTTCTAGTTGTCGGGTTTCAGCCGGCGTGTCTGAGCCGGTTCTGTTACACAACGTCCTGGGATGGTTCTGCTGTAGAGTCACAGAGACCAGTCAGGACGACCCAAGGGTCTAAAGTCTAGCAGGTTCACTGGTGTGTGCGTATGTGTGTGCGTTTGTATCTGTTTGTGTGTGAGTGTGTTTGTGTGTTTGTATACGTGTGTGTTTGTGTGTGTGTGTGCCTGTGTCTGTGTATGTGTGTGCGTTTGTATCTGTTTGTGTGTGAGTGTGTTTGTGCAGCTCTCTGGGCACCACGCCTCACGTAGCTGTCTCCGATGATCCAAATGGCTGTTGATACAAAAACATATATTATTAATGACAGAGAAAAAAATAATATAATTAATCACAGAGAGAAAAGTAATAAAATATGACAGCTCAACAGACCAATCTGTTGAAAGTACATTACTATGACTATTCTACATGGAGCTATGGAGACAGTTACTTGCATTTTCTGCTTTGTGTAACCGATGTCGTGGACGTCCAGGCAGCCATGGTGACCTTGTCACAGATCTATGAAAATAAAGTGTAGTAATAAATGACAGTGAAACCTCAATTAATGATTCATAAAATTCTGACATACTTTGCAGAATTGAATAGGGTCAAAGTAAAAGAATTCGTTAATGGTAGCTGTTGTTAATCAGCTATGGCACATTCCTTTTTTAGATCATGCTGAGTTATACTAATTTAGTCATCTCTCTCTATATATATTGTTAGGGATTTTCTCAATCAACCTACCTGGAACTGAGGAGATAAGAGAGAGACAATGAACCACACATGTACCCGTTTGCAAAGGATGACAGACCAACTCAGGACAGAGTGTAGTCTGCCCCGAGCGACTGCCACACAGAGTTTATTTAAAGTGTGAGATAAGGCAGTGGGTGTGTTTACATGATGTGTGTGTGTGTGTGTGTGTGTGTGTGTGTGTGTGTGTGTGTGTGTGTGTGTGTGTGTGTGTGTGCGTGTGTGTGAGATGAGGAGCAGAGGAAATAGAGTAAAGCAGTACAGGACATAGAAATTCTATAACATAATCCCTCCTGTTGTATGGTATTCATACATAACATGCATGAGATTTCGGCACTAAGCAAGTCATGTAACATAAGCGACAACAGTAGAATCAAAATAATAAACCTCGGTACCGAATGCGAAATCAGTAGAAGCAATCACATGATGGGAAACCACAGAATGTGATGCTGCAGCTGTGCTGTAGTCAGTGATCAATACCACAACACTAAGAACTTCATCCCAAGCATCATTTCAGTCAAAATCAGATATATCAAACTCATTAGGAGCGGCAGGTGCGTGAGTCAAAACAGCAGAATAGTGAACAAGTGAAACATTAATCATATAGGTGACACAAAAACACGATACATGGTACAATGCAGCATGAAAACATAGCAAGAAAAACAAGAAAAATAATGACAGGAATCAAATATCGTAGCAATAAATTGTAATAATTATTGTAATAATGTGTACCAGGAACCAGAATTCATCCATTCCCAGAAGGCGAATCCTCTTGGAACACTGAGCTCATCAGCTTTCAGTTGAGATAAGAGGTCGTCCATGTGTGTAAGGGTGGCGTTGATGTTGCCGGCAGTGTCAGGTAAAAAGGCGCAACATCTGAAACCAAGAGCGTGACCTACGACATGACAAAGGCCCCCTTCCGAGGCCAACAGACGGTCAAGCGCGAGTTGTTGTTGCATTAACATGTTCCTGGTTGCTGCCAGGAAAGGTGGAAGAACCGACAACTCTTGGGAAGTGAGTGCAGTCAAGGTCTCTAGCTGAATGAGCGGTCGATCAATGTGGTGTGAGTGAACCTGCAGGGTCTGCAAAAACATCAGTACTATTGATTCAGATCAATTATCATGCCATGATGAACACTGTGCCAGGGCAGAGGTGTCTATGCGTAACCAATGATCATTTGGGTCAGTGGAGCGTTGTGGATGAGCCAAGCCATACAGAATACAAAAAACATCAACTGAACTTAACGCTGCAGGCCTCAGTAGCGAAGACTCTTGAGGGAGTGTGGTATCAGCGAGCAGACGTAGCACAACGCGTTGACTTGAGCTGCTTGGACGATGGCAGTGACCGATGCAAACCAGGAGTTCCCTCCCAGCAGTGGTGTGTCCAGACGAAGTCCCTCTGTCCCATGAACCGTGAAACCAGGGTGCAGATTGGGTGCGTGGGTTCCAACCTGATCTGGAGTCCCTCTTCCATCTTGTCCCGTGACGTCCAGATGGGTCCGCGAGTGCAGGTGACTAGGGATGGGTTCAGTTGATTTTTCCTACTCGGAAGTCAGAATTTCCGAGGAGGAAGTGAACGCACCATTAGCTGATAGCAATGTTAATGATAGCTAAAATATCAAGCTAACGCTATCTTACACATAAACGTTTATTTTACTGCTGGAGCAGATTAAGATGATGATGCCTCACTTAGATCGTTGTCGCTGGTTTCATCATCACCCAATCACCCACTGCATTTAGTGAAGTGAAGCCAAACTTTATAGCGCGTTCGCTTTCTCCTAAATGGTAAATGGTAAATGGCCTGTATTTGTATAGCGCCTTCTTAGGGTTCTACAACCCCCCAAGGCGCTTCACAACACAATCAGTCATCCACCCATTCACACTCACATTCACACACTGGTGGGGATGAGCTACGATGTAGCTACAGCTGCCCTGGGGCGCACTGACAGAGGCGAGGCTGCCGAGCACTGGCGCCACCAGTCCCTCCGACCACCACCAGCAGGCAAGGCGGGTTAAGTGTCTTGCCCAAGGACACACAGCAGCATTCTCTGGCCGGAGCCGGGATCGAACCTGCAACCTTCCTAGTCGGAATTTCCAAGTTCCGAGGAGAAAGCGAACGCATCATTAGCGGAACAGGAGCTAAAATATCAAGATAATGTTATGTTAAACAGTTTAAGACAATGATGCCTCACTTATATCATTGTTGCTGGTTTCTTCATCACCCAGATAGCCATCCCATTTAGTAAAGTGGACCCAAACTTTAGAGTTCTTCCTCTGTGCCATGCTGCTTGCTCTGTTTACAGCTTGCCTGCAGCGACTAGCGACTTTCCGCTCAATCACCGGTGAAACACTTCTCGAGGGGGGAACACATATCGACATAACACCGACACTGCTGTCTATTTTGGCAAATTGCTGTCTCGCAAGTTCTCGTTAGGTCAGGTACCGAAACAAGGCACTGTTTCTTGTCACGTGAATCGGTACTCGGTCGGTTCGACGGAATTCGGTCGGTGCCTTAAAAAGTACCGGTTCCGGTTCCCATCCCTACAGGTGACGGTCCATCACGTAGGTCTGTGGGCAGGGTGGAGCCCCGTCCCACCAGTGTGTTGCAGATCCAACTCCGTTCCATCTCCAGAGCCCCAGGCAGCTGCTGCTGTTCCAAACCGTCCGTCAGGTGCTGAGAGGCAGATCACTGTCATGTAAGCCACCGTCATCACCATGGTAAGGCATCCTGTATGCCTGTAGCAGACGTCCATCTTCACCAGGTTTGAGACGCCCGTGACCTGTTGTCATGAGCCCCTTTGAAGCCTGGAGTTCGTTGCCGCCCTAGTGGCGGTTAGGTGACTTCGATGAGTTGACAACGAGAAAAGGTGGATCCAAGATGGCCTCTCAGCAACTTCCACAGCTGTGGGGGGAGCAGGACCCGAGACGGACCGTCCCAACGCGGAGAAATCCAGGTGTCTCGTTTAAGCACTTTGATCAGGACCCAATTTCCTGGTTTCATGACCTGTGTGGGCGAAAAAGCACAAGAGGGCTCTGCGAGATCATTGTATATTATGACTTGTTTCCTCAGAAAACCACAATTCCCTGAGTTTCAGAGCATCTAGTCATCACCTCATTAACAAAAATGTGTTCCATTGTTTGACCATTGTCTGACCTGATAACAGAAAGAATTCCATAAGTAGGAAAAAAATGATTGCACAACACCTTCGCCACTGTTAAAGCGTCACATTTCTTTGTAGGGTAAATTTCTGGCCATTTGGATAATGCATCTATCACCACAAGGCAATATCTCACTCCATGCATCTGTGACAATTCAATGAAATCCATGTGTATGGTGTGAAATGGGTATTCTCATACAAATCAAACATTTCCGATAATAGTCTTTAGCAAAAGAAGAAAAGTTTACAGTGTGGAAAGATGTGTTTATCAACTATCAACCGTCAAGCAGGATCTCATGTGTCAGGGTCTCAGAGCAGTAAAATGAAGTCTCCGGCAGAGGGAGCCCTTGAGCTGCAAGCTTTGCACTCCGGTCAGCAAAAGAGTTTCCCCTGGAGACATCTGTCTGGTGAGCCTGACATTCACACAAGGCCAGGTGTTTCGGGAGCTGGATCGCTTCCAGCAGCCCCAACAGTTTTGACGTGTGCGTTAGCTGCTTGCCACGGGGCGTTCCCATGCTGCGATTCTGCCATAGTTCAAAGGTGTGCAAACAGAGAAATTCATCAACTTAAGCATTTTAGATTCAGAGACCGATATCCCAAAACAAGAATCATTCTGCACCAATTTTGTCTACCAGAAAATAATCCATTTGTATAAATTTCTAATAAAGTTGTTACCACGGTAGAGGGGGGAACCGCAGTAAGTCTGGACGACGTCCTTGGCACCAGCCAATGTTTAACTGCTCTGTACCAAGACGTCGAGGCAAAATAACAAACAGGCCTGAATAAAACAGCTGCTCAACCTTGGAGCAGCCTAAACTGTCTACATAGAATAAATATGAATTTGCAGAGACAAATAACCCTGAGATTTAAAGGAACATGGGGCAGGATCTTTAAAAAATCTGTAAAAAATTAAACATGTACCGTAAATCCTCTAATACAGGCCCGGGCCTTTATTTACTCAAGCGCATCCTGGTTCAGGCCTTTATTGGAAGGAGGCCAGAATTAGAGGCAGGCCTATATTTCAATTTGAGCAAAATAAACTACCAGTAGAATGAATAAAAACAAGATTTTGTGGGGATCTGTGCCTACCGATGACGTCACACTATGGCAATGCCACACAAACCATGTTGGGACCCATTTTTTTCCCGGTGTTCTGTCAGAACACCTGGCTTAGAGCTAAAATGAATATCAGATTCTGCCAACAAAATGGCTGTATAAAACAATTTATATGTAAACCGAGGTGTTTTTGCAAACACTATAATTAATACTTTTGGGCAGGGTTTGAATTACACAGAGGATTCTGGGGGAGCCCAGTGACGGGGAGGGGGTGGGGGGGGTCTGTTTGCCTTGGCCCCCAAAATGCCCTGATACGGCCCTGGACGTGAGACTGAATTTAGAAGTTGATATGAATTGTATCAAATATATAAATAGCCTATTACATGCTTATGAATTATTGCTTTATGAAGGTCAAAAGATGTAGTGGGATAAATCTACCAACATTTTTCATTTTCAAGAACTTTGTTTTGTTTTCTTGTTTTTTATTTGAATATTTTCCTGTCCTGTCTGGCTCCACCAGAATAAACTGTTTCCTGGCTTCCTCCTGATTCACCTCGAGTTACTTTTGAACTAAACATTCAAATGAATCTACCGGCTGAAAAATAGTGGAGTGTGCGCTGCGCGTCCACGCGGGTGAGGTGAAATCACCAGCGCACGGGTGACGCGCTCCTCTGCAGAGCGCGTCAGACACGAATAAAAGATACGATCAAAAGACAGAAGTAACTCAGAAGATTATATGAACGGACATGAACGATCGCGTGTTAATTATATTTTTTGGTGGCGCCACTTTGAGAATGTTACTGTGGCCGTGCAGGACGCAGCTTCAGCAATCAGCATCTGTCCTCTCTGCACAAAAAAACCACAATGCGCTGAGAGTCCATGTAATATAAAACAGGATCTTTTTTCGGGCTTCCCTGGGTGTGTAAGTTGAGGGCTTCCAGCACCCCGTAATTCAAACCCGGCTCCTGGATGAAAACCTGGATGAAAACCCCCCGGACGCCCCGGACAGAGGGTGAAAAGTGGACATGTCCGGGGAAAAGAGGACGTTTGGTCACCCTATTTACCTGTGATGAAGTGATCACTGCAAACTAACATTTTCCGTTCTGTTTCTGCTCATCCTGTAGCCGGAGATTATGATCCACTAGTCCGCTGTTACCGTAAAACCTGGTAGGCTATACGTGCGCCTCGAAAAATCGAGTGAGGGCTCACTTTACCGTCGATCTCCGAAAAAAACAAAAACAAAAAACACACCCACGCTGTTTCTAATAGTAGCCCCGGCCACTATTAGAGACCGGCCTTTATTTACCCCCGCTGACAGCCAGACCGGCTAACATAGGAGACCCGGCCGGTAATGGAATACAGGCCAATATTAGAGGATTTACGGTATGTTCATTTTTTC
>SSNS01000186.1:62341-74841 GCA_006937985.1 Aphyosemion australe
AAAGGTTTGCATGGTCTTGTGGCCAAGGTTTGGGAGTTTTTTAGAGGTGCAGCTTGACAATATTTATTGATATTTAGGGCATACATTTTGGTGCTAAACTTCAAAATTGGGGGGCCCTTAGGCCCAAAGGGTTAAATGTGTTATTTTAATGCTTTTTTTTTTAATTAAAGGAACTAGGGGCAGGATCTTTAAAAAATCTGTAAAAAATTAAACATTAAACTAATGGGTGATGAAGCGTTATAAACCAAAAAGAATGAGGCCACCCATGTATCGTTCCATTTTCTTGAACAGGCTGTTTGCTGCAAAATGCGCTGCAGTTCGGTCACGAATTTCCCGCGCTGCCCTACGGATATGGCGTCAATTGACACTGCTTGCGCGTTCATGACAGCTTCAAAACAGAAAGAAAATGTGTTCGACACTGCAGATCGGTAGGTGGAGCTAATGCACCTTAAGTTGCTTGCCAACTGCCAAACTCCAAAAGAAGAACTGTGGGAATGGATTCTACTGCAACCAGCAAACGACCAAGCGTGGCACAAAGGAAGTTTATTCAGCGGCATCTCGTGAGTCAAAAACCAAATATGGTAAAAGACAGGCAGGGACCCGAATCTATATCGGATACGTGATTGACGAATGGAGGCTGCTTCAACTATATCTGGGACTCAAAAAGGATGCTGCCATGGCTCATTTCCTAGTGAGCAGGTAAGAAACATTATAGGTTGTGTTTAGAGATGATATGACAATGATCTGACCTCATCGATGACTCAGAAGCCCCCTTCAGACAGGCCATGAAAAACGGAAATGTTCGGGACTCTGTCCGTAAGACGTTTGTGTCTGAATACAAATATCCGGTAAACCTTTTCCTGAATTAGACCGGACGAAGCCCCTAGTAACAGGACCAGACTCGTCACAGACAGGGTGGCTGCTTCAGACTGGTGAGGTCGAGTTCCGGACAGGGAGGAGGAGGAGGAGGGGAGCGGGGGACGCTGGTGCGCATCTAGATTACATATATCACGTGACTGGGAAAGCAAAGTTTTTCAACACGTCTGACCAGAAAACTTCGCCACTTGGTCGTGAATGTTTCCATATACGCCGGGTAGCTCGCTCCTGTAGCATGCGGCGAACCATGGCAGCTCGCCTCTTACGGTACCGTCTCCTGGAAACGCGACGGAGCGCATCAGAGCGCTTCCGTGATTCCTTTATTAACCATTGAGCTTCATCATCCAGGTGACTTATGCGTCTTCGTGTGCGCAGAATTGTGCTTAACGTAAATCTGATCAGTGAGAGGAATTCTATCACATACTAGCTTTGTTTGGGGAGATGACGCATGTACGCCCGCTGCATTATGCAATATCTGGGTACCCCCCACCCCCTCCCCCGCAGACATCTGGAACTTTTCCCTGCTGTGTGAAGGCAGCCGAAAGGACAAGTTCCGGTGCAAACGTGGTGTGTCTGAAAACACAGTTCTGGTTAAAGACCGGACTAAATTGTCCACACATATTGCAGAATGTAAATCTGAAAAGGGCTAGAGAGAGCTAGCGTGCAGTAGCATTAGCTGTGATCATGCTACAGTAGTAGCATTAGCTGTGATCAGGGCTGCAGCGTGGATTGCTGCGCCGCAATATTGTCCGTGAGAGCGGCGGGGAGTTGCCTTTTCAGCGTGAGATATTGGAGGTGTGGCGTGAGAGCGTGTGAAGAGGGTCAGGTAATGGTATTTTTGTGTTTGTGTAACATAGCCGTCTGTGCACGCTCCCGTGCTGGGCTGCAGTTACTCGCAGAGCCGGGCGCGTCGCTCGTGAGCACCGTTTCTTTTTTCCTGCCCCTAGCTCCTTTAACTATTGACCATTAAATGCTCTGATACAAGAAGAAATGTTACTGTGTGACTGAAACATTTTTAAAGTGAAATCATGTAGGCCTTGGAATGTGTGTGCGTGTGTGTGTGTGTGTGTGTGTGCGAGCCAGTGGTCACTGACATTTGTGGTTTTATGACGTGGTGTGGTTAACTGGACATGTTCGAGGTCTTCTGGCTGTGGTTGAATGTTTTGGGACTGTTTGAAGGCCTCGTGAAAGATTTGTGGGGTTTACTCGGACGAATGTGATAAAGATTATAAAATTACAGTATCCTTTGTATCTATTTTCCCCCGCTAAACAACTGTAATTTTGTTTCCCTCTTTTACTCTGGAAGACGTGTGAAGTCTGCCACACAAGCTTCCCTTATTGTTGGAAAAAGTCCTTGAAGGTTTAATCTTGAAGATAAGGGGAATGTTTTCTTTTTCTCCCCTCTCAGCTCCTCACTCAGTTATCTGGAAGTTAGCTGACTGGGGCCTCATTGTCCTTGGGCCAGACAAACATGGCTCTGTTTCATGTAGCTTTCCCGGCATATATCATACTGATTGTCATATCAAATTAATTAAAATCAGTATTCCGTAGGTAACTTCAGCTATGAATGTTTTTTTCCTTTAATCGACTTAATGTCATTCAAAATAAAACAAATAAAACATCTAACCCATAAGATATACATAACAAAAATTCAACTTTGAATGAAAAGGAGCAGAATTAAGAAAACATCTTATAATTTCTGCCCCCTTTTCCAGAAAAAATGATCTCCACAGTTTCCATTTGTCAGACACATATACAGATTACAGATTAATCCACTGACCGAAGGTGGAAATTCTACATTACCCACAATGGGCATCGCTCTAGAAATTGTTCCATTATCCTTTAGTCCTTTCTTTACTTCTGCCCACACCTTTATTGTGTGTTTTATCCATTCATTTCCGATCTTCATTCTATTGAAGTGTTTTGGATCCATAAAGGGCATGGTAGACAGCTGTGCTTCCTTAACCTCCCCCCGTTCTATCTGTGTCCATTTTGCTTCCCCATCTCCACCGATCCAGGTCACAATTGCTGTTAGTTGTGCTGCCCAATAGTACAGTTTTATATTTGGCAAGGCCAAACCTCCTTTGTTTTTAGCCAGGTGAAGTATTTTGAGTTTAATTCTGGGTCTTTTGTGTTGCCATTGAGAAATGTATTTGTTTAACACATTAAAAGTAGAATTTGGGACTCTTATGGGCAACGACTGGAATAAGAATAAGAGACGTGGGAGAAGATTCATCCTCACGGTCTCTACTCTGCCTAACAAGGATAAAGGAAGAACATCCCAACGATCTAAATCACTTTTTATTTGTTTAATTAACTTGTTATAGTTTGCGTCATAGAGTCCTGTCGTTTCAGGTGTTATATTAATTCCCAAGTATCTAAATCCTTGTTTAGACCATCAAAATGATACTACAGTGTTTGCGAAAACACGTCGGACAGTCGGACATTACCGACGTGATTTAATATTGTCCGACGAAAAACTTCACATCGTCGGACATTATGACCGACGCCGTGCGTCTACTCTGAACGTGCCAAAATAAAATAAACTTCCTGAAAACTGCAGACTGTTTGTTGGCTTCCCCCTCAAAAGATCCAGTTTCTACATATGTTACATTATTTATTTGGACTCTCAGTGTAGCGGGTCTTCTTTTGGGCGGAGAGGATGGACAGCGGCAGAGCGCTGATTACTGATGCGCTCCGCCGGGCAGCTGCGTCCTGCGCACGGCCACAGTAACATTCACAAAGTGGCGCCACCCAAAAAAAAACATAATTAACACGCGATCGTTCACGTTTGCTCATACTCTCTTTCATTGTGCCTGACGCGCTATGCTGCTGCAGGGATCATCTCCCGTGCATCGGTGACGTCACCTCACTGGCGCGGCCGCACATTCCGCTATTTTTGCGGTCGACGGATCTTTTTGATCGGCTAATTTCAAAAGTAACTTGTGAGGTGAAAAGTAAGAAGCCAGGCAGCAGTTTTCTGGAGGATTGAGAGGAGATGCAGCTAAGAGACAGCAGGACAGGAAAATAGTCGCATAAAAAACAAAACAGTGTTTGAAAAGGAAAATGTAGGCAGATATGTCCACTACACGTAATTTTATAATAATAATAATTTATAAGCATGTAATATTTATTTATTTGATACAATTCAGATCACCTTCAAAACTCAGTCCCACACCCAGGGCCGTTTCTAGGCATTTCGGGGACCACGGCACAGTGCCCCCCCCCCAAGAAAAAGATCATTTCTTATATTGTGATATTTGTGCTGAACTAAAACGTCAGACAGAATGACATTTTGTCCTTAACAGCAGTTTATTAGAGTAGTTCAACAAACAGCTGAGATAAACCAGCATCTCCAACTTCCAGTTTCACCTCAACCAGCCACAGCGTCTCTTAAAGGAACAGTAACATCAGGCTACAGCATCAGTCACAAAAAACCCTTATGGATCATTACAATATTTAGAAATATTTTCGTGTATAATATGTTGTTTCTGGTGTTTCATAATAATTTATAATAAATATATGATCTCTAATAATTTCCTGATAAATTCTGTTAATCCTCATTTTATGAATTTGGCAGAAAATCACATTGATGGTTCTTTTTTCAAATTATGTCAACAGATTATTGTCACAATAAAAATATGTATAATATGTAAAGGTCAGAGGTCACTACAATACCCACTGTTAAATAGATACAAATCTGAAGCCCGCGAGGACATTGTCCTACGTGGATCAAAAATGTCCTGCGTGAGACGCTCTCACGTCTGCCAGTTTGGCAGGCGTGGCTGAAAAGTTTTCGCAAACACTGCAACCCCCCAAGACACTTCACAATACAATCAGTCACATTCACACGCTGGTGGGGATGAGCTACATTGTAGCTCAGAGCTAAAGGTGGTCCAATGAGATATTAGAGTGTGTGAGCTTTTTTGTTGGTGGCAGCTTTTTTTGGCCGGGCTGTGTATGTTAAAAACTAAATCTGAAACCTGATCCAGAACCAGGACCATGTCTAAAGCTGGTCAAGGTGTGGGAGTGGGCTCCAACAGTACAGATCCTGCTCAGCAGGTCCATCTGCAGCTCAGTGAGAGGACTTCTGGAGGATGCTCTGGTGTCTGAAAGGACAGTAAAGAAACTGCAGTGGGGAACCAGATCAGACGGCTCAGAACTAAGGACTATCAGCTCAGTGGTCTAGTGGTATGAGTGTCTGCCCTGAGACTGGGAGGTCATGGGTTCAAATCCATGGTCGGGTCATACCAAAGACTTTGAAAATGGGACCCAATGCCTCCCAGCTCTCACTCAGCNAAACGAATATAAAACAAAAAACACATCTGAGACATGTGAAAAACCAAAATGTTAATGCTAATGCTTAGAGGTATTCTATACATCAATATTGTCCACAACATGACCATTCATCTCTCCACAACCCTGGTACAACAATATCCAGCTACGGAATGATACCTTTCATATTTGTAGTGTCTTCATATGCAATAACTCTCATTTCCTGCCCTTTTCCCTTTCTTCAACATTTAATTTACAGATTCAAATATTGTGTCACCCTGTACCACCGCTGATTAAAAAAATCTGTTTTCATTTGTAATGAAGCAGTCATTTTTTCCATCACATAAGTTTGTCTTAGCCTCTGTTTCCATTCAATTACCGTTGGTGATTTTGGTGCCTTCCAGTTTACAGTGATATTTTTTTTGCAATTAGCAGTAATACACGTAGAATATATCTTTGATCAGCATCGAATTCCAGTGGTACATCCCCCAATAAGCAAAACTGTACATTTGATGGTACCTCTCTTTTCACAATTTTTTCCATCTCTTCTTTAATGCTTTTCCAATATGCCCGAATTACCGGACAATCCCAAAATATATGCGTATGGTCCCCTATTTTACCACATTGTCTCCAGCATAGAGCTGAAGAGGGATCTTTCACAAAGTTTGAAATAACCAGAGGAGTATAAAAATAGCGTGTTTTAAGTTTCCAGTCAAATTCCTTCCATTGCTGACTATTAATTCCCTTATGGCACTTATAGCAGAGTTTATCCCATAACTCATCTTCTATTACTATATTAGCTTCTAGTTCCCATCTTTCCTTAATATTGTAGGTATTTTCACCAATGCTTGTTAACAGTCTTTTATAAAGATGAGAAACATGTTTACCCACTGGGAGGTGTTTTTCTGAAATTGAAATAAAATATTGTTCTACATCGTTTGGGGTTTTGCCAATTCTTTCCTTTTCTTTATGGGTTGTTATGTAATGCCTAATTTGCAAATATCTATAGAAGTCACTTGAGGGGAGATCAAATTCTTTCTGAAGTTGTGTGAAGGTTTTTAAATATGTTCCCTCAAAGAGTTGGTTGAGAATTATGAGGCCTTTAGCTACCCATTTCCTGAAACCATGGTCACTGACCGAAGGTGGAAATTCTACATTACCCACAATGGGCATCGCTCTAGAAATTGTTCCATTATCCTTTAGTCCTTTCTTTACTTCTGCCCACACCTTTATTGTGTGTTTTATCCATTCATTTCCGATCTTCATTCTATTGAAGTGTTTTGGATCCATAAAGGGCATGGTAGACAGCTGTGCTTCCTTAACCTCCCCCCGTTCTATCTGTGTCCATTTTGCTTCCCCATCTCCACCGATCCAGGTCACAATTGCTGTTAGTTGTGCTGCCCAATAGTACAGTTTTATATTTGGCAAGGCCAAACCTCCTTTGTTTTTAGCCAGGTGAAGTATTTTGAGTTTAATTCTGGGTCTTTTGTGTTGCCATATAAATTGAGAAATGTATTTGTTTAACACATTAAAAGTAGAATTTGGGACTCTTATGGGCAACGACTGGAATAAGAATAAGAGACGTGGGAGAAGATTCATCCTCACGGTCTCTACTCTGCCTAACAAGGATAAAGGAAGAACATCCCAACGATCTAAATCACTTTTTATTTGTTTAATTAACTTGTTATAGTTTGCGTCATAGAGTCCTGTCGTTTCAGGTGTTATATTAATTCCCAAGTATCTAAATCCTTGTTTAGACCATCGAAATGATACTATCTCGTCAAGTTGTTTAGGCCATGTTCCTGATATCATCATTGCCTCCGATTTGTTTTGATGAATTTTAAATCCAGATATGTCTCCATAATCTTTTAAACCCTGCATTAGTCGAGGTATTGAAGTGAGGGGGTGCTTTATAAAAAGTAAAATGTCATCAGCAAAAAGGGAAATTTTATGAACCTCTCCCCCACCATCCTCCACCCCTTCAATCTGAACATCCTGCCGTATTGCCTCCGCCAAGGGTTCGATACTCAAAGCGAAGAGAATGGGCGAGAGGGAATCACCCTGTCTCACTCCTCTCTCCACTTCAAAAAAGTCAGAACAATGCCCATTAACTCTAATTCGGGATTTGGGGTTCTTGTACAGCAGTCGGAACCAGCTATTGAATTTTTCACCAAAGCCCATCTCCATTAATGTTCGTTCTAAAAATTGCCAATCTACCTGATCAAATGCTTTTTCAGCATCCAAGCTGAGAAGCATTGATGTTTGTGTACCTTTTGTCATGAGTGACTGCAGGTTTAATGCTCTCCTTATATTATTAGTCCCCTGACGGTCTGTAATGAACCCCGTCTGATCCGATTTTACCAATTTCTTAATGTATTTTTGTATTCGCGTTGCTAAAATAGATGTTAATATTTTATAGTCCACACATAGGAGGCTAATAGGACGATAACTTGAACATAATAATGGATCTTTTCCTTCCTTATGTATGACTGTGATGATAGCCTCAGACCATGACTCTGGAGGGTTTCCTGAATTTAACACATAGTTATACAATTTACATAATACCGGGGTAAGATCCTCAACGAACACTTTATAGTATTCTCCTGCAAATCCGTCCATTCCTGGCGACTTATTGTTTTTTAATTTAACTCGGAGGCTTCATCTGACGTCAATTTGTCTAGTTTAAGATTATTAAAGAAATCCTGTATTTTGTCTTCTTTCATTTCTTGAAGTTGGCCCTTATATAATTGTTCATAGTATTTGGCAAAGGTATTTGCTACTTCTTTTGGACTAGTTTCAATATCGTTGGAATGCGGTTGTTTAATTTTAGAAATTATTCGACTCGCTTGGACCTTCTTAAGTTGAAATGATAGTAATCTGCTAGCCTTATTTCCCAGTTCATAGTATTTTCTATCTATAAATCTAAGGGCTCCTTCTGCCTTATATGTCAGTATCTCATCCAATTTAGTTCTATTCTCTTTTAATTTTTCAAATACTTCATGTTTTCCACTTTGTTTATGCTCCTTTTCTAATCTCTTTATTTCAGTTTCTAATTCTAATTGTTTTTTAAATCTTACTTTCTTTAACTTTGATCCAATGGATATTATTTTCCCCCTAATTCCCCTTTTCCTGCATCCCATAAAATCGAAGGTGAGACCATTCCGTTATCATTCAGAGCAAAATATTCCAGTATTGCTGACCTTATTTCCTCTTTTACGGTCACATCTGTCAATAATGAAACATTAATCCTCCAATATTTCATACATGGCTCCCATCCCAAATCTAGTGACATT
This sequence comes from Aphyosemion australe, assembly GCA_006937985.1. Taxonomy (NCBI): domain Eukaryota; kingdom Metazoa; phylum Chordata; class Actinopteri; order Cyprinodontiformes; family Nothobranchiidae; genus Aphyosemion; species Aphyosemion australe. The sequence continues at coordinate 70,786 of SSNS01000186.1, forward strand.
AGTACTGGGCTATGATCTGAAATAGTTATTGAGTCAATAACACAGTTTGTAACTTTATGTGCGTCTTTTTTAGATACCAGGAAGTAATCCAATCGTGTGTAGCATCCATGCACTTGTGACCTAAAGGTAAAATCTTTTTCTTTTGGATGCAGATGGCGCCATGCATCTATCAACCCCAATTCTTTCATCATATTCATTAGACTTTTAGACATTTTGCTTTGAGGGTTTGAGGATGATGGTAATTTGTCCATTCTATTATTCAGTACACAGTTTAAGTCCCCACCCATTAACAGTACACCTTCCCCATGATCTGCTATCAAATTCGCCAGTTTTTAAAAAAAGTTTGGGCAGTCATCATTTGGTGCATAAACATTCAAAAGAGTAAATTTATAACCAGCAATCATTCCAGTAACCATAACATATCGACCCTCTGCATCCTGAAAGACTCTTTCACAGTGAAAATACACAGATCTATTAAATAATATAGCTACACCTCTCTTTTTGTATTTCCCATAAGAACTACTGTAAACCTGATCCACCCATTCTCTTTTTAGTTTTTGGTGTTCTGTTGCTGTAAGGTGTGTTTCTTGAAGTAAGGCTATAGAACACTGCATTTTCTTCAATTGCCCGATTATCTTTTTCCTTTTAATTGGGTTGTTTATTCCTTTTATGTTGTAGGTAATCACATTAAGTAATGCCATCCTTGTTTTTAAACTTATTCATGTAAAGAAGAAACCTCTTATAATCTTCTGTCGAACAAAAAGGAGAACACTTTATCTCCCCCTGTACCACACTAAACCAAATTAATTTCGCAACCTGTCTCAGATCCAACAAAACAGTAACATTATAAACATTGAACAGAACTTCCACGTTTCCAGTCAGACATCCAACATGAACTGCAATCATGTCTGACCCCCGGTGATACTGGGACAGAGGATGGTGACCTAATTCCTCTGTGGACAAAAGCACCCAATGTGCTATAATGACCAGTGTTACACTAACATGTAAGAAAGGTCCTATTGAGTGTGAACCACTCATGTAGACTTCGAGAGTCCGTCAGGTGATATTTCTTCTCTTCTATTGCTCTTGTTTTATGACAACTTAAATTGTCCTTGTATATTGTGCTATTGTTACTTTCAGTTTGTGCATTATTCAGACATGTTCAACAGTGTGTGTATCTTTAACAGCCCTGATTTAATATCGGACTGAAGTAGATTTTAAGCGTTATCTACCTCCGGCTGGTCTGCCTCATCTTCCAGGATTATAGACTTCAAGTCGTCTATCGCCAGTTTGTTAGTTTTCTTTCTCTTTGTGCTGATGTTCCATCCTCCAGTCAGTTTCTCCTCAATGCGCTCTTCCTCTCCGCTCTGCACCTCGACTCCCATCTCTCCCAAAGTGTCAGCAGCGCTTGTCAGCGAGGGAAATGTTTTTTCTCCCGAGCCCGTCTTGATTTTCAGTCGCGCCGGATATAGGCACTTTGCCTGAATTCCCTTCTGCTTTAACTGCTTGATGACTGCATGAACTTTGGTTCGCTTCTTTTGTAGTTCAGGAGAATAGTCTTGATCAAAAAAAATCTTTTTATCTTGAAACATCACATTTCCTTGGCGCCAAGCTTGCTGCAGAACAATATCTTTCACCGTTGCATCTAGGAATCTCACGATAATTGATCTGGGTGTAGTCGCCGGTGCTGTCGGTTTGGACTGGAGTGAGCGGTGAGCCCTTTCAATTTTTATATCTAAGTTTGGTGGTAACTTCAGTACTTTGGGAAGTAGGTCTTTCACAAACTCAACCATGTCTCCACTCTCACTCTCCTCTGGTATCTGATATATTCGAAGGTTGTTTCTCCTCAGTCTGTTTTGTAAATCATCACAGACCGCTGTGAGTTGTTTTTCGCGTTGATACAGGTACCGTAAAACACGGTGTTGTCCGGCTCTCGCATCTTCCACCTCACTCACTCTCCCCTCCAGCTCCCCAATTCGCTGTTGATGGTCACCAATCTGTTCCTTAATATCAGTCACTGTTTTTTCCAAGCGTTCAAGGATCTGTGTTGTTTGTTTATGCCCTTGACTGTTTTCTTCGCGAAGTTTTCTCATTTTTTGTAACAAGGACATTTCCGCCCCGTATGTTACCTGCTCCTCGCGGCTAGTAGCATCTAAGCTAGCGGTGTTCGTGCTCCGTGGTTTATTATCGGATTCTTTCAATTGTCCTGGTCTTGTTTGTCCTCTTGTTTTCGCCGTGGTAGTCATCTTATTCACAGGCTATTTCCCACCCTGAAAGCTTTATATATCTGTCGTTGTCTCTATTTTCCAGTTCTTTTTCTGACGGAGCCTCGTCTCTAGCCTGTTGTTCCGACCATGACGTCACCGGAAGCCCCTCAAAGCTCTTTTCTGTAAAATAAATAAGGGTTGTGTATAGCTTTTGTATGTTGCTCCCCAGATTTCTACACAATAAGTCAAGTATGGAACAATCAGTGAATTGTACAATGCCAACAAACCAGAATTAGTCAGTAAGAACTTGACTTTATGTAATGCTCCTAAGGATTTGGCAATTTTACCTTTTATGTAACTAATATGTGATTTCCAGGTCAAGTCTTCGTCAATAAACACTCCAAGAACTCTTGTTTCTTTTACCCTTGTGATTTCAGTCCCATCTATTTCCAATGACACATCACTGTTGTGTTTATCCTTAACCAGTATGAAATGTGTTATATTAAGATTCAGTGTCAATCTATTTAAATCAACCCAGTTTTTTAATCCTAATCAGCTCATTATTCATCACTTTCGCCACCTCCTTAATATCCAATCCCGAGTAAAACAGTGTTGTGTCATTTGCAAACAGAATGGTACAGAGTACCTTGGATACATTTACCAAGTCATTAACAAACAAAATTTATATTTATGTAGTTACATTTAGATCTGCAAATATATCAACTTTAAAATGTACATGTCTTTTGCTGTGGCCACATTCTCCACCACTACAACATATTTTCATTCTGTAATTTTATTATCACTCATAATTTTATTATAATTTTATTATCCATTAGTTCTATCATCCATTAACATGCTTATGCTGCAATTCAAATATCTATCATCATTATCAGTACTTTATTAACATAAATCTGTCTAAAAGCACCATTCATGCATCATACTTCTCTCTTATTTATTATTTCATTTTTATCTATTAATAAAAAAAGTGCCTCCCTTGACTCCCAATGCTGTAAGTTTGCCACTGTGAGAAACCCTCCTGCTGCTCGGTTTCTCTCTGTCTCTCTGCCGGAGAGAAACTCTGTACAGCCATGTGTGGCGACAGGTGATTTCTTAGGAATTTCAATGTTCAGAGGCGATAATTTAAAGTATCCAATATGCAGTTTCAAATGTAACAGGCAGACTGCAACCTTCTCATTGCCCGGGCTTCAACCTCTTGACCACTGAAATATCCTCATTTTAATTGATTCCTAGGAGATCTCCACTTAATATTTTTATCACAGTTTGAACTCACAGGTTATTATTCGAACTAAGTTTCCGATTATTTTTTTCAAGTGTACCAGACCTGTTTAGACAAACATTAAAGACTATTAAACTCCGAGTCATGCATGGTAACCCTGAGAAGGAATATCTGCATTGTTTGGATTATCAATGACCTTAGAGTTATGTGAAGGGGGTAGCCTGTAGTTCCTATCTAAATGTCCTTTCTGATTGCAGTTCCAGCATGTCACTGCGCTCAGATTGTTATCCGATCGGTCCTGGTGACCATGACGGGACGCTCTACCTCTCCCCCATTCAGTAAAACATTTACTCCTGATGTTTAGATTAGATCCATGCACAATAGGAACTTATAGTCTTTACGTTACTTGGCCTTAATTAGAAATGAAACCCAAATTCAAGGATATTTATTAGGAATTGTACTTCAGTTGTTTACAAATTAACAGACCTTTAACTTTGGCATGAGAGATTACATATAAATCTCAGCGCCATCAGGCAACCTCCAGCCATCATGGAACCACTCTGCTTATAATCTAATCTTTTATTGTTTTTATCCCAAATATGATAGAAGCCG
>SSNS01000186.1:79841-87370 GCA_006937985.1 Aphyosemion australe
CTGGGTCGTTAAATGACTTAACTTGTCCCTGGTGGTGAATATGGAGCCTGGCTGGGAACCGGAGCGAATGGCGAATCTTCTTCTCCCTCAGCAGCTGCAGCACCTCACGAAAGCTGCGACATTGCTCCATAACGTCGGCTGTGTAGTCGGGAAAAATTAAGATGCGGTGGCCTGCAAACTCCATTGTGGTCTGCCTCCCCAGTCGTAGAATCTTTTCTTTGTCTTGTGCGAAGTGCACTCGGGCAATTAGGGTGCGGGGTCTGGCTCCGTCCGGGGGTTTGGGTTGTTGAATGCGGTGAACTCTGTCTATTATGACAGGCTTCTCAAAGTTGTCTCCTCCGAGCAACTTCGGGATGAGTTCTGAAACAAACGCGGTAGGACTCCCTTTCTCCTCTCCTTCAGGGATCCCAACGATTTTTATGTTGTTGCGTCTAGATCTTCCCTCGAGGTCCGAGAGCTTGGCTCGTAGTTTGTTATTATCAAGCTGTAGACCGGCAACCGAGCGCTCCATTGCGCTAATGCATAGCTCATGGTCTGTAGCTTGGGTCTATATTCTGGTACTTTCTCTTTTATTCATGCTTGACGCTCTCTGCCTCAGTGGAGCTCATTTGTGCCCCGGTGACACCACCTCACTGCTGCGGCATGCATTTCGCTCTTTTTGTGGTTCAGATCCCTGAACTGCTGTGCTGCGGTTATTTCACCTCTCTGCCTTGGCTGCGGCACTTTGAGCTGCTTAGTTCAAAAGTAGCTCATGAGGTGGAAAAACTCATAAAGCCTGGAGGTGTTTTTTCTGGAGGATTGAGAGGAGATGCAGAAAGATCAGAGAAAGACAGGATAGGAAAACAGTCAAATAAAAAACAAGAAACCAAAACAAAGTGCTTGAAAATGAAAAGGCATAAAGCAACAATCTATAAGCATGTATTATTTACATATTTGAAACAATTCAGATGACCATCAAAGCTCAGTCCCACACCCAGGGCCGGTTCAAGGCATTTGGGGGCTCAAGGCAAAATGGACTTGGAGGCCCCCCTCCAAAACGTTGAGTTTGTGCGCTCCCAAAAACCCAAAGTGTGAACTGTTCTGGTTTCTCTCTTTTGAAATGAATATAAAGGCTTTTATAGCATTACCCCAAACCTCCTCACCATAAGTAATATAAGGTAACATTAAAGATGAATACAGAAGGAACAGAGCCTTGTAATTAAGCACGTAACATGTTTTACCAAATACTCCAATCGACTTTTCCAGTTTTTATCTAACTTTTATTTTGGATTTCCAGCAGATTTTATGGTCCTGGATCAGTCCAAGAAACTTGATTTCTACAATAAACACAGTAATATTTAATTATTATTATTATTATTATTATTATTATTGCAATCATAATCCAGCTCTGCAAAGAACATGATCCTCACAGAGCTGCTGCTCCAGATGACTGAAGCAGGTGTGTGATGGTGTCCTCCAACCCCACAGTGATGTGTATCTGCTGAAGGTCCTGGAAGGTGTTTGGTCCTTAGCTCTTTGGTGGAATGGATTGGGTTGATTGTGTATCTGGAGGAGATGTAGGTGAAATCAGAGTAAATGTAAGGCTCTGTTCTGACAGCAGGTTTCCTCCCATCCTTCAGCTCATCACTTTGCCATCATGTGGGCATCAGTAGGCAACACCATTCCTGCCACCTTCTGGGCGGCGTATTACCTGGTAAGGCACCCTGAGGCCCTGCAGGTGGTCCGTCAGGAGATCCTGGACGTTCTGAGAGACAGTGGTGTGGAGTTCAACCCCAACAGAGACACGATGCTCAGCAGAGACCAGCTGGACAAACTCATCTTTCTGGGTATGTTCACTTTCATAATGTGTCCAGGATGTCCAGGTCACAAGTTCAACCAATAATGAGTGTCCTCCATCATCAGAGAGCTCCATCAACGAGAGCCTCCGCCTGTCCTCAAGCTCCATGAACATCCGGGTGGCTCAGGAGGACTTTGCTCTGCGTCTGGATGCCGAGCGCTCTGTGGACGTCAGGAAGGGGGACGTCATTGCCATGTACCCTCAGAGTATGCATCTGGACCCTGAGATCTATGAGGACCCACAGGTAGGGGGGTGTCTTATTCCATAAGAGGATTTGGTTCTTCTTGTTTCCTCAGCAGATCCAACTATTGATTCTGCTGCCCTCTGCTGGACTCACAACAGAACCACAGGATGTTCTGTCAGCCATGGCCAAACGTTCTGAGACTGACCCAAACATGAGTCATCACTAAGTTCTTAATTCAGATTTTATCAGGTCGGTTTAGTTGAAGTCCAGAATGTTCTGGAGACCAGATCAGATAGATTATACACTGCCTGGCCCAAATAAAGTCTCCACCTGGATTTAACTAAGCAAACAGGTGCGAGCCTCCTGCATGGGCGATTATCTTTCAACTGGTAACAAGTGATTTAACCTCAACTGGTGCAATGAGTTACTTCTCATTTCTTCAACAACCATGTGGAAAGACACATCTGGTGGTCGTGGAAAAGATGTTAGTCTGTTTGAGAAGGGTCACATCATTGGCATGCATCAAGCAGAGAAAACATCTAAGAACTGTCCAACGGGTCTGATGAGTCCAGATGGACCCTGTTCCAGAGTGATGGGTGCATCAGGGTAAGAAGAGGCAGAGTCCAGACCTTAACCCCATTGAGAGTCTTTGGGATGTGCTGGAGAAGGCTTTGTGCAGCGGTCAGACTCTACCATCATCAATGCAAGATCTTGGTGAAACATTAATGCAACAATTCAATTCAGTTTATTTCTATAGCGCCAAATCACGACAAGAGTCGTCTCAAGGCACTTCACAAAGTGAACATTCCAATACAGTTCAGTTCATTAAGACAATCAGTAAAACCGTTTCTTATATAAGGAACTCAGCAGATACAATCCTCATACTAAGCAAGCATGTAGCGACAGTGGGAAGGAAAACTCCCTTTTAACAGGAAGAAACCTCCAGAGGAAACCCGGCTCAGTATGAGCAGCCATCCGCTACGACTCACTGGGGATTGAGAAGACAGAGCAGACACACACACACACACACACACACACACACACACACACACACTGGATGGAAATAAATCTGGTGACACTGCAGAAATTATAAATGGCCTGTATTTGTATAGTGCCTTCTTAGGGTTCTACAACCCCAGTGTTTGCGAAAACACGTCGGACAGTCGGACATTACCGACGTGGTTTAATATTGTCCGACGAAAAACTTCACATCGTCGGACATTATGACCGACGCCGTGCGTCTACTCTGAACGTGCCAAAATAAAATAAACTTCCTGAAAACTGCAGACTGTTTGTTGGCTTCCCCCTCAAAAGATCCAGTTTCTACATATGTTACATTATTTATTTGAACTCTCAGCGTAGCGGGTCTTTTTTGGGGCAGAGAGGATGGAAAGCGGCAGAGCGCTGATTACTGATGTGCTCCGCCGGGCAGCTGCGTCCTGCGCACGGCCACAGTAACATTCTCAAAGTGGCGCCACCAAAAAAAAAACATAATTAACACACGATCGTTCATGTTTGCTCATACTTTCTGTCTTTGATTTGTGCCTGACGCGCTCCGCTGCTGCAGAGATCATCTCCCGTGCTTCGGTGACGTCACCTCACTGGCGCGGCCGCACAGCGCACATTCCGCTATTTTTGCGGTCGACGGATCTTTTGATGTGCTCATTTCAAAAGTAACTTGTGAGTTGAAAAGCAAGAAGCCAGACAGCAGTTTTTCTGGAGGATTGAGAGGAGATGCAGCTAAGAGACAGCAGGACAGGAAAATAGTCGCATAAAAAAAAAAAACAGTGTTTGAAAAGGAAAATGTAGGTAGATATATCCACTACACGTTTGTAATTTTATAATAATAATAATTTCTAAGCATGTAATTTTTATTTATTTGATACAATTCAGATCACCTTCAAAACTCAGTCCCACACCCAGGGCCGTTTCTAGGCATTTCGGGGACCACGGCACAGTGCCCCCCCCCCAAGAAAAAGATCATTTCTTATATTGTGATATTTGTGCTGAACTAAAACGTCAGACAGAATGACATTTTGTCCTTAACAGCAGTTTATTAGAGTAGTTCAACAAACAGCTGAGATAAACCAGCATCTCCAACTTCCAGTTTCACCTCAACCAGCCACAGCGTCTCTTAAAGGAACAGTAACATCAGGCTACAGCATCAGTCACAAAAAACCCTTATGGATCATTACAATATTTAGAAATATTTTCGTGTATAATATGTTGTTTCTGGTGTTTCATAATAATTTATAATAAATATATGATCTCTAATAATTTCCTGATAAATTCTGTTAATCCTCATTTTATGAATTTGGCAGAAAATCACATTGATGGTTCTTTTTTCAAATTATGTCAACAGATTATTGTCACAATAAAAATATGTATAATATGTAAAGGTCAGAGGTCACTACAATACCCACTGTTAAATAGATACAAATCTGAAGCCCGCGAGGACATTGTCCTACGTGGATCAAAAATGTCCTGCGTGAGACGCTCTCACGTCTGCCAGTTTGGCAGGCGTGGCTGAAAAGTTTTCGCAAACACTGCAACCCCCCAAGACACTTCACAATACAATCAGTCACATTCACACGCTGGTGGGGATGAGCTACATTGTAGCTCAGAGCTAAAGGTGGTCCAATGAGATATTAGAGTGTGTGAGCTTTTTTGTTGGTGGCAGCTTTTTTTGGCCGGGCTGTGTATGTTAAAAACTAAATCTGAAACCTGATCCAGAACCAGGACCATGTCTAAAGCTGGTCAAGGTGTGGGAGTGGGCTCCAACAGTACAGATCCTGCTCAGCAGGTCCATCTGCAGCTCAGTGAGAGGACTTCTGGAGGATGCTCTGGTGTCTGAAAGGACAGTAAAGAAACTGCAGTGGGGAACCAGATCAGACGGCTCAGAACTAAGGACTATCAGCTCAGTGGTCTAGTGGTATGAGTGTCTGCCCTGAGACTGGGAGGTCATGGGTTCAAATCCATGGTCGGGTCATACCAAAGACTTTGAAAATGGGACCCAATGCCTCCCAGCTCTCACTCAGCATTAAGGGTTGGATTGGGGGTTAAACCACAGGTTCCCTTAGCGCGGCCGTGCCTGCTGCTCACCGCTCCCCCAGGGATGGGTCACGTGTGGAGAACAAATTTCACACACCAGAGTGTGTGATGACTTTAACTTTTAAACAAAACTTTTAAACTAAGGGCCGTGATATACTTGTACACGTGTTTAAAATTGCCGCCACGCGTAGCTTGCGTTGATTTGAAGCGTCGTTTGTGCGCGTCTCCTGAAATTACGCGATGCGCCCGAACACTNGGCATTTGAAAAGTGGAAAATGCTGAGACAAAAGACCCGCAGTTGGCATCATTGTTGCTGGACAGGTAAGAAATTATTACTAAATACGTGTGGGGTAAGGGTTGTGGGTGCTTTCACAGCTAACCGGGGGCTTACGTATGTCATAGGAACATTTTAGGCTGCTTGTGTAGCGTGTCTCCATCAGAGTCAGTGCTGGTCAGGATATTAATATTAGTCTTATTCTTATTTTTACTTCTCAGCACACTGGGACTTTTTTCCCAGGGTAGGATGAGTACCGGTACTATTACCGCTCATTTATTAGTGGAAATCTCCGAGATTTCTGCAAAATATGTCCGTCTCCAAGTAAACACATTTCCCCCCAGCGCCGCTGACCCGCCCCTCCAGATTGTCAGAACACACGCTACAAGAGGGGCCACAATTTGCGCATTAGGATGCATCCTCTCCAAATGCCCCTTTGCGCATTTGGAGAGGATGCACGTTCCCTCAATGATTGACAACATGCAGCATCTGACCAGCGTCAGATGTGCCGTGGTGGATCCATGGAGGTGGAGAGGCACAATAAACCAGGAACAAGCACAAAGAAATAAAAATTCATAACCAGAGGAGTGTGTTGTTGGAGCAAAAAAGAAAAACTTTGTGGGCATCAACATCCCAGCTTCTGTTCATGAGACAGAAGATAGGATAATTGTGTCTGGATGTGGAGAATAAATTATACAGCAGCCCTGGTTATCATTTATGAGAAGTCTTGGTAAATGCAGAAACATGCAGAGCTTTTATCATTTGATTCATAACCTATGTTTTTGTAATTGATGTTTTCTGTTTGTTTTTGTAGCATCAAATCGATGGAGCTGAAAGAACTCTTTAGATGAGGAACAAGCCAATAGTTTGGAAACAGTGTGTAAGTAACAAATTATTCTCATAGAAATGCAATGGCTATACGTCAGGATATATAATCATGTTTTGCTGCTGTTTTTACTTCCAGACTAGAGCTGGAAAGAGAAGGAAGGAGCTTTAGACCCGAATGATTCAGATTATGTACCTCCAATATCAATAAGATATGTTTTATTATTGTTTTTTTTATACCGTAGTAACATCCCACTCTCACTTTCTATTCACTGATTATATAACATTTATTTTTCTTGTGCAATAGGTGTGCATCACAGGATGAGGTTGACCAACTTCCTTGCATTGGCCTGGATGAAGCTAACAATTATAATTATTATATAACAATTATAATTATTATATAGGCTAACAATTATATGTGCTATTTTTCACTCAATATGCTAAAATTCTGCTTACAATAGTGGCCTGCACAGAACCCAACTAATGCTGCTACTCTGTGTGTATATTTGCACATATTATTGTTGATTTTATATTTATATTATTTCTGCATTATTTTTTGTATTCTTTTACGTTTTGCACCAAAGGGAGTGGCACTCCAATAGAGCTTTCTACAGTAGCTAAAAATAGATTGCCGCAAAGCACTCTGGGAAATATGGTCATACAAACAATCTACATTTTAGTATGGATTCCTATGGGTCTGAGTCGCTCCGATCTAGCTAAAGTTTTTTTTTCGTCTCCTAAAGATTTTCAAACAGCAAGGAACTTAACGCTGCTGCTGGGGGAGGTGCTAATCGGACTCTAGACGCCCAGATCAGATGTTGGAGAGGACTTTTTATCCCTTTTCCAAAGCCGGTAAAGTCAATAGTATACTGCTGCAGACCCAGAGACGCCAGTTTCAGGCCGACACCACGTGAAACAGCTGGAAAGCTACACGGGCTAAGCTAAAGACAGAAGAAGCAAAGCGGTGGTAGTTTTTAAGTTGGACGAGCGGATTTTAACTGTGTGGAGCAGATCAAGAAAAGCACGTATATTTGTTACTTACATCTTCCTGGAGGGGAAAGTCCTACATCCGAGAATGACCAGCCGCCGGCCCGGTCGTAACGACGCTCTCAGTCGTGGGGTTATCCAGGAGGAGCAGCGGAGGAGAGTTAATGCAGGACGCAGCGTTAACGGAGAGTTAGAGGCAGCGTTGTTAACGGAGAGTTAGAGGCAGCGTTGTTAACGGAGAGTGGGCGCAGCGTTGTTAACGGAGAGTTAGAGGCAGCGTTGTTAACGGAGAGTGGAGGCAGCGTTGTTAACGGAGAGTTAGAGGCAGCGTTGTTAACGGAGAGTTAGAGGCAGCGTTGTTAACGGAGAGT
>SSNS01000186.1:87406-128603 GCA_006937985.1 Aphyosemion australe
ACACACACACACACACACACACTGGATGGAAATAAATCTGGTGACACTGCAGAAATTATAAATGGCCTGTATTTGTATAGTGCCTTCTTAGGGTTCTACAACCCCAGTGTTTGCGAAAACACGTCGGACAGTCGGACATTACCGACGTGGTTTAATATTGTCCGACGAAAAACTTCACATCGTCGGACATTATGACCGACGCCGTGCGTCTACTCTGAACGTGCCAAAATAAAATAAACTTCCTGAAAACTGCAGACTGTTTGTTGGCTTCCCCCTCAAAAGATCCAGTTTCTACATATGTTACATTATTTATTTGGGCTCTCAGCGTAGCGGGTCTTTTTTGGGGCACAGAGGATGGAGAGCGGCAGAGCGCTGATTACTGATGTGCTCCGCCGGGCAGCTGCGTCCTGCGCACGGCCACAGTAACATTCTCAAAGTGGCGCCACCAAAAAAAAAACATAATTAACACACGATCGTTCATGTTTGCTCATACTTTCTGTCTTTGATTTGTGCCTGACGCGCTCCGCTGCTGCAGAGATCATCTCCCGTGCTTCGGTGACGTCACCTCACTGGCGCGGCCGCACAGCGCACATTCCGCTATTTTTGCGGTCGACGGATCTTTTGATGTGCTCATTTCAAAAGTAACTTGTGAGTTGAAAAGCAAGAAGCCAGACAGCAGTTTTTCTGGAGGATTGAGAGGAGATGCAGCTAAGAGACAGCAGGACAGGAAAATAGTCGCATAAAAAAAAAAAACAGTGTTTGAAAAGGAAAATGTAGGTAGATATATCCACTACACGTTTGTAATTTTATAATAATAATAATTTCTAAGCATGTAATTTTTATTTATTTGATACAATTCAGATCACCTTCAAAACTCAGTCCCACACCCAGGGCCGTTTCTAGGCATTTCGGGGACCACGGCACAGTGCCCCCCCCCCAAGAAAAAGATCATTTCTTATATTGTGATATTTGTGCTGAACTAAAACGTCAGACAGAATGACATTTTGTCCTTAACAGCAGTTTATTAGAGTAGTTCAACAAACAGCTGAGATAAACCAGCATCTCCAACTTCCAGTTTCACCTCAACCAGCCACAGCGTCTCTTAAAGGAACAGTAACATCAGGCTACAGCATCAGTCACAAAAAACCCTTATGGATCATTACAATATTTAGAAATATTTTCGTGTATAATATGTTGTTTCTGGTGTTTCATAATAATTTATAATAAATATATGATCTCTAATAATTTCCTGATAAATTCTGTTAATCCTCATTTTATGAATTTGGCAGAAAATCACATTGATGGTTCTTTTTTCAAATTATGTCAACAGATTATTGTCACAATAAAAATATGTATAATATGTAAAGGTCAGAGGTCACTACAATACCCACTGTTAAATAGATACAAATCTGAAGCCCGCGAGGACATTGTCCTACGTGGATCAAAAATGTCCTGCGTGAGACGCTCTCACGTCTGCCAGTTTGGCAGGCGTGGCTGAAAAGTTTTCGCAAACACTGCAACCCCCCAAGACACTTCACAATACAATCAGTCACATTCACACGCTGGTGGGGATGAGCTACATTGTAGCTCAGAGCTAAAGGTGGTCCAATGAGATATTAGAGTGTGTGAGCTTTTTTGTTGGTGGCAGCTTTTTTTGGCCGGGCTGTGTATGTTAAAAACTAAATCTGAAACCTGATCCAGAACCAGGACCATGTCTAAAGCTGGTCAAGGTGTGGGAGTGGGCTCCAACAGTACAGATCCTGCTCAGCAGGTCCATCTGCAGCTCAGTGAGAGGACTTCTGGAGGATGCTCTGGTGTCTGAAAGGACAGTAAAGAAACTGCAGTGGGGAACCAGATCAGACGGCTCAGAACTAAGGACTATCAGCTCAGTGGTCTAGTGGTATGAGTGTCTGCCCTGAGACTGGGAGGTCATGGGTTCAAATCCATGGTCGGGTCATACCAAAGACTTTGAAAATGGGACCCAATGCCTCCCAGCTCTCACTCAGCATTAAGGGTTGGATTGGGGGTTAAACCACAGGTTCCCTTAGCGCGGCCGTGCCTGCTGCTCACCGCTCCCCCAGGGATGGGTCACGTGTGGAGAACAAATTTCACACACCAGAGTGTGTGATGACTTTAACTTTTAAACAAAACTTTTAAACTAAGGGCCGTGATATACTTGTACACGTGTTTAAAATTGCCGCCACGCGTAGCTTGCGTTGATTTGAAGCGTCGTTTGTGCGCGTCTCCTGAAATTACGCGATGCGCCCGAACACTGTGATATACGAGCAACCAGTAGGTGGAGTTGACAAAACGAGCAAGACACACTCACCATGGTGACTCCGTCTCTGGTTTAGAGGTCTTTCACACCATCTACGATACCGCTGCTGTCTTTTATTCTGCTGTAATCTCAAAATTAACCAGTTACTGATTTCCTTTATTGACAGCATGTTTGTTTTGCTCCGACTCTCTATCTGGTCTGAGTACTCTTGTTTGCCCCCTAGTGGAACACTCCGGTACTACATGCAGTGCAGCGCTGTGTAGCAGCCAGTATATGAAAAAAGACGCTGCCTGCGCCAACGCGAGGTTAAACAGCAAGTATATCACGGCCCTAAGTGGATCAGGAACATAACAACCGCATGTTGGGTCCAGGTTTGGAGAACTCCTCAGAGCCATCCAGGCAGGTCAGGTTCTAACCTGAACCAAGAAGATGACTAACAGGGTGGACCGCTGAAGCTGTGAAATGCTGTAGTTCTGCTTCAGTAACCATAGAAACTAGACGTTGGGTTGGTCTCAGAGCTTCTGGTCACAGCTGGTGATGTGGAGGTTTTTAAACATCAAACATGCTGAAGCCCACAGAGATCCAGTTCTGGAGGACAGAGACCTCTCAGGAAATGGAACCAGCTGATGAATATTCTGTTCCCTCAGACCTTTCACTTCGACCGCTTCGTACAGGACGGCAGAGGGAAGACGGACTTCTACAAGAACGGGCAGAAGCTCAAGTACTACCTAATGCCATTTGGTTCTGGTTCAACAATTTGTCCTGGTCGCTACTTCGCCATCAACGAGATCAAACAGTTTGTGTGTCTGCTGCTGCTCTACTTCGACCTGCAGCTGGAGGACGAGCAGAAACAAATCTCGCTAGTCTCCAACCGAGCTGGACTGGGAATTCTGCAGCCCTCCACGGATGTTGTCCTCCGCTACAGACGGAGAGCCGAGTGAGCGGAGCAGCTGCAGGAAGCTCCTGATGGACCTTCACCTGCTGCCTTCAGACCCAAACTAGTGCCATCCTTTCTATCAAACTAAATCATCTGTCTGTGGTTCTCTGATTAAATACGATTCATTCATTTGATTTAACTGAATTTATCACAACAGTGTTTTTGCCTCCTTCTGCCACAATGTCAAACACTTCCGTTAGAGCAATACACAGGCTTTTATTGTTATTGTGATATCACTGGAAACCCTGTTTTGGGGGTGCTGAAGCACCCCTAAATCAAATCCCAGCACCCCTAAAATTTGAGAATTTTAAACGTTTATTTTTGCTATGTGTTTTTTAAAGACACTTGTAAAATACAAAAAGCATACAGTGCTTGGTTGAAATGTTAATGCAGCAAACCTCCCCTGCCTAAAAAGTGGTTGATCCTTTCCAGTCGCGCTCTGAGCGCCACAGGGGCGATTCTAGCATCAGAGGTTTAGGGGTGCTGAGCACCCAGAGAGCAGTCCAGCAGTCCAGGCAAGATCAGTTTCACAGTTTTGTACATTTTAACACAATTCTGTAATTTTTTTTGGGGGGGGGGTTATTTATGTGTATTTTTACTTAATTTTCCACTAATATAAACCCACAAAGTTTTTTTCCAACATGCCCACCTTCAAGTAGCACACTCCTCCTCTTGTTTTGACTTTCTTTCTTGTGCTTACTCCTGATCTATATTTCCGTTTGGATGCCATCCCTCCATCTCCTGCCTGTTGCAGCATTTAACCACTAGTTGGTCAGATGCTGCGTGCACGCCACCAACGCACCTAACATCTTCATCACTCTGTTGTAAAAACATCCTCTAATATCTCCTTTTTTGTTTAAATAAACCCTTCAGTTTGGAGCCATAATCTTTCATCTGTTAGAGCAAATTTAAACTACAGTAGTTGACAGTTACACATGTCGGCGCCACACGCTCGTCCTGTGCATTGAAGAGCAGGCAGCTTGCACCTGACTGGGGCTCAGCACTTATCTGTGAGGAAAGCTGCTGTCTGCATTTTATTAACTGCATTCTAGGTCCTCTTTAAGGTTTCTGCATTTTTTAACTTTGTCTAAGTTTTACTGGTTTTATTAACAAACAAAAAAAATGTAAAATGTTCCTTTTATTAATCATTTTTATTGCATTTATTTTTGGCATCCTGAACAAGGACAGTTACAGAGGAGTTGGTGCCAAGTCATGATATAATCAACTATTACTCAGCTTTAATCCATTATTTACTCTTGCAGTGATTTTATTGTTTTGAACCATATCCTTCATTAAAAGGGTTTCATATGTTGAACCCAACATAGAATCATCGTCTCTGAGGATTTATTTCTGACTTAGGTAGTTCTGATTAGATCTATTTGAACTCCTGAGCACTCCTTTCTCATAAGGGGAGTCTTGGTCAGGATAACAAGTTTACTTCCTTTAAGGAAAAGGCCTGACCCCAGCCGGATTACCAGTGAACGCAGCATCACTTGAAGCTGGTGCCAGTATCTCAAGTCACCTCAGGCCACTGAAGTGGGAATCCAGAACCAGGTCAGTGTGGGGGAGTTTCTCCTTGGCCAGCACTTTTCTCTGGAGCCCAGTCCTGAAAGGTGAGCCCAGAGAGGGCAGGGTCTACTCGTATAAGTCTGATGCCTGTTCCTCGAGCGTTGGCAAATGGGCTTGAGAGCTGAAGCTGTGCTTGATTGTGTTTCATATAGTCAAGGGGTTGCCACCTGGCAAAATCTCAAAATAAATGCATTAAGTTATTATGCGTCAATCGCTGCTCTGACTTTGAGTTCAATTTAAAAAGGATCTGACGGAGATATTAAAATAAAAACGTAGAAATCTACGGGCGGAGCTTTAGTAGGAGGAAGTTAAATCTAGAGATTTGATTTAATTTGAGCATCCTAAAAGTAAAAGCTATGGGTTTCTATTAAAAAATAAAACAGAATCAGGTAGCTTTAGAAAGAGGGGAATTAACATCTTAAGAAAAGGTTTGATTTTGAGCTTTTAGAAGCAAAAGCTACAGTTTTCTCACATGTATATTTTTACTTATCTACCTTTTCTTTTTTCTTTATCTTGTGTTTTTTATCTTTCAAACCAAATAACACCATTTTAGTGCTTTCTAGTTGTATTGTGTTCACATGCAGTGACAATAAAGGCTTTCTGATTCTCAATATTCAAGATTCCAAAGCATTATTGTCATTTTCCACATACAGAGAATGTAGTTGAATGAAATTTCATTTCATGCAGACTCCTCTTGCATTAAATGCATAAAGGGACAAAACGAGGCTGATTCTGATGTTAGTTTGATTAACAGCATTACCATGTCAGTTCCTTTGGATAGAAGCGACTGGTAAATAAATAAACAAACATAAGAGTCTTCCTGGTGAAAGTCGATGCTTTAAATAGGACAGAGGAGGTGAAAATGTTTTGTGTATGTCCAAAATAACAAAAGTACAGATATTATCAGGAGTTTGAGGGAAGGTTTTATTAAACCTGATCCTGCTGTTACACGCTTTCTCATGAGAAATAAAACTTAGCAATAACATTTTGTAGACGTAGACAGATGCTTTTTTGTGTGAAACACCTCTGCAGACATTATTCTCTTCAACCAGAAGCAAAGAAAGCATCCTGAATCATCCGTTATGTGAAAACTGTCACGATAGAGCTGCTAAAATAAAATTAAACTGGGTTGGTTCTGCTTTTACATCTCCTCTGCTCTGTCTCACTGCTCTCTACCAGATCATCTATGTGGTCTGGAGTCTCTGGTAGACAGGAGACAATTTGTGAGGTTGTATGAAATGAGATCATCTTGTTAGGCCTTTTTGTACATGATGTCCCCCAGGGGTCAGTGTTGGGTTCCTCACCTTTCAATCCGTATATAAATGATGTCTGTATGGTGTGGCATACATAAAATTATAGCATCATTTTCAAGCAACACTTTTTTTCCTTTGGGTGATTTAAAGGGTTTATTGGATGTGATCAGTTCAGAAATCAACAGATTTATTTTTATTATTTGACAGGAATAACATATTGAACCTCAAAACTTAAAAACACATTTTTCAACTTTAAATAGAATTCAAAAGTTAAAATAGAAATAGATGGTACTGAAACTAAGGTCATATAGTAGATGATAGAAAAGGAGGAACAGCTCATAGACCTGTACCCAATAAAACCTCAGAAGGCATTTCAGTGGTAAACAGACATCCTCTGGACCAGAAATCACTTGAAATATGATAATATTCACTGGTTCCATCACATCCAGCCATTGTGCAGAGATTTGGTCCTATAATTATGAATGATCATTACCATTATGTATGTGCATTCATGTGTGGGGGTGTGTGTGTGTGTGCGTGTGTGTGTGTGTTATGACCTGATTATCTTTATTTGTAATTAAGATGGTGAGTTTCAATCAGTGTGGAACCTACATTCAAATATCTTCAGTTTATTTATAAAGCACCAATTTACAGTTTCCATTTGGTTTGATTTGTGTCACATTCCAACCCCTCCTCCTTAATCCGGGCTTGGGACCGGCAGAAGTGACCCAAAGAGACACTCTGGCGGAGTTAGTTGTTGTTTTTGGGGAGTGGGGTTAGGGGTGGGGGGGGTGGGGGGGGGGGTATGTTTTGGTGGTGTTTTTGTCTTGAAAAAGACAGTTGTTGTTCTTCAGGAGGCTTAATCCGACGTGAAGACCTGTCTGATTTGGATTCAGATATTTTCTGACTAGAATCTTGTGTCTTTGGCCCTTTTCTGTAGCTGTTTTCTGTTGACAGTGAAACAGCTTCAGGTTTTAGAGGTTTGGACGCTGGCTCTGAGTCCAAAGTTTGTCCCAAACAGCTGCTGAGCTGCCTCTTCCTCCCGTCGTATGTGACCGGATCCAATTACCCAGATTACAGGAGTTGGAGGCTGCTCAGACTTGATGTTCGATGCAGCGTTTGGGGGCTTGGAGACATGTTTGGGTCCTGAATCCGTCCCTTTCCTACGACCTTTGAGGCGGATCATAGTGGGACGTTTCTGCTGAGGTGGGTCCTCGGACAGCCGAGGTTTTTTAGCAGGGCTGGGGAAATCAGCGTCATCGAGACTTTCGTCACTCAAACGCTTTCTTTTCCCCAACACCTGAATACGAGGAACATCCTGGAGTTGGACAGAAGACGGCTGTCTTTTGTCCACTAAGGACATTCCTCTGTAACCTGCCAGCATTTTGTATTGTTTGTCTCCACGATTAGGCTTGAAGTGACCCAAAGGGGACACTCTGGCAGAGTTAGTTGTTGTTTTGGGGTGGTTTTGTCTTTAAAAAGACAGTTGTTGTGTTAGGGTTAGGGTTAGGGGTGGGGGGTATGTTTTGGGGGTGGTTTTGTCTTGAAAAAGACAGTTGTTGTGTTAGGGTTAGGGGTGGGGGGTATGTTTTGGGGGTGGTTTTGTCTTGAAAAAGACAGTTGTTGTGTTAGGGTTAGGGTTAGGGGTGGGGGGGATGTTTTGGGGGTGGTTTTGTCTTGAAAAAGACTGTTGTTTTTCTTCAGGAGGCTTAATTCGACATGACGGTCGACCCATCTGATTTGGATTCAGATATTTTCGTACTAGAATCCTGTCCTTGGCCCTTTTCTGTAGCTGTTTTCTGTTGATGGTGAAACAGCTTCAGGTTTAAGGTCTTTGAGCCAGAATCGTCTCCAGAACAGAGCGAATGCTGCTTAGAAACAAGCTGTTGCCTTGTTTACTAAAATGCACTCCGTCTGGGACATAAAGGGCCTTGTTAAAAAATCTGAGCTGAGGATGCTCGATGACCAGGCCCCCAAGGCTCCCTACAGCCCTCCTCAGTAAAGAATTAACTTTCTTTCGGTTGCTGTTAATTCTCCCTGGTTGTCCATATCTCCACGCCTGTCGTTCGTTGATGGTGGAGAAAGCAATTCTCATTCCAGGGAAGTCCGTATGTAACTTGGACAAATCCCTTTGGATCTGAAATGCCAGTTCCACGGGGGAAACGAGACCCAGATCGTTTCCTCCGGCGTGGACAACCAGAATATCTGGAGGACCGTGTGTGGAAGCCTCGGAGTAGAACCTGGGTAGGACACCACCCCAGCGCATGCCTCCTTTGCCAAACCATTGGACCCTGGCTCTAAGTCCAAAGTTTGTCCCAAACAGCTGCTGAGCTGCCTCTTCCCCCCGTCGAATGTAACTGGATCCAATTACCCAGATTACAGGAGTTGGAGGCAGCTCAGACTGGACGTTAGATGCAGCGTTTGGGGGCTCGGAGACATGTTTGGGTCCTGAATCCGTCCCTTTCCTACGACCTTTGAGGCGGATCATAGTGGGACGTTTCTGCTGAGGTGGGTCCTCTGACAGCCGAGGTTTTTTAGCAGGGCTGGGGAAATCTGCGTCATCGAGACTTTCGTCACTCAAACGCTTTCTTTTCCCCAACACCTGAATGCGAGGAACATCCTGGGACATTCCTCTGTAACCTGCCAGCATTTTATGTCGTTTGTCTCCACGATTAGCCCACAAAACAGAGGAGTTTTTGCTGGAGGGCGTAATCTGACCTGGAGACGTGTCAGAATTTGATGCAGACACACATTTCTGAGTTTCTGCAAAGCTAATCCCTCTGTAGCTAGCCAGACGTTTATATCTGCACTGTTTACGAAACGACTGCAGCTCAGAGGAATTTTGTTCTGACAGGAAAGCTGGATGGCTGTCTGACAGGACAAAACGAATTTTGCACTCCATTGGTAAACGGTGAATATTAACAATTTTGTTAGAAATATTCACCAAACACGCCAGATTTGTCTGAAGGGAACCGTTAAACGATGCTGTTAACAACAAAAAACAAACGTTCTCTGAGAGCAACAAACGTCCAACTGTGTTCCTCAAAGCAAGTCTGATACTGAATATGTCCAGAGCTCTGGGCATGGGCTATACTGATTCCATTACGCCACGCCCCTTTGATGCTGCGGTAAGCCACGCCCACATGTAGTAGCAGCGTCCATATATACAGTCTTTGGTCCAAAATCAAATTACGTCCAAACGTTCACGACGTCTACTGCTGCTGCTGCCAGACATGCGTCACCGTGGCCATCTTGTGTCTGGTTTCAGTCTCCCAGACCGGTCCGGTCCAGTTAGGAAAGAAAGACGGAACTTTTTGCTGCTTCTGCGGGTTCTAATGAAAAACTTTTAAACACTAAAGACTAGAAATATCAGTCCTACCTGTAAATACGAGTTCAATGAAGCATATAAAAATAAAACAGATTAACCTTTTGCACACGAAGCAACGAAACAGTAGATGGTGAAGGGTAATTACGTAGCAAGCGACAGGTCACCATGGCAACAAGGGCTTTTACGTTAGATAGGTAACAGGAGCGCAATCTCGTTAGCCCAGTGACCTAGACCAAATACTTGCTTTGCAAAGTTTTATATATTCACATATATAGGATGGTTTGCCAGGCTACAATCTCGTCGCTATGACGCTGAATCCAGGATAAGTGGAGAAAACTAGATTGACCAAACATGATCAGATAAACTTTGATTGAAATATCAAAAACACGAAATTAAGCAGATGAAGTCAGGTGTCTGAACCACGGTGTTACAGGTGAACGTCAACCTGCTGGACAAATGTCGCCCTCTTGTGCCTGTTTAGTGGTACTACAACTGGTTAACAAAATCTTGACTCCTGAAAGAAAACTGTAATAAAACCAGTTTTGAACAAAATAAAAAGACAACAATCGTTTTTAGCCCTGTTTTGGGGGTGCTGGTGTTACATGGACGTCCTTCCGGTAGTGTGACCAGTTTCAAACGCGCATGTGGGACAATGAGATTCCAATTCAATGAAATAAAGTAAAAAAAAAATTGTAGAAAAAAAATTCTGCCTTTCAGCTACGGTCATCACTGTTAAATATACATAAAATTATTAGTATTATCATCATCATATATTTCATATCTGAATTCAACTTGAACAAGCAAACAGCAAAAGGTTTCAGACTATTTCACAGTTCCTCTCAAGTTACCTCAGGCTCTTTGGACCTCCTGGTGGCTCTGAGTAACTGTAGCTAAAATGATTTAAAAACAGTTAAACAGTTAACAGTGAATAATTATTATGAGAAAATTCTGATAAAATCTAATTAAAATCAAACATTACATCAATATTTGTTTTATTGTTGTAGTTTCTAAGATTAAAATATTATGAAATAATTATTAATTCCATCTGACATGTGTGGAGGATAATTAAGAGATCAGCCAGTTAAAAAACCTACAGGGTGACACCATAACTCTGCTTATCTGTGTGTGTGTGTGTGTGTGTGTGTGTGTGTGATCTCTAGGACATTCATGGCAACTTAGTTTTCTGACTAATTTTATATTCTGCTTTACTGTTTTCTTTACGTCACTTAAAACGAGCAGCTGGTTATCAGCAGTTTTTCTTGGTCTGTTGATGTTTTGCTGCGTTAAGCAGCAAAATAAGCCGTTTTTGTGCTGGAGCAGGGAAACAACTAAAACATGATGGACATGGAATATCGAGGACCAGGGTTAGAGAGCTGGTGTAAAAAATAGGCGTCATTGTTTTTACTTCAATAGCTAGTGGTCTGGTCTCGGCTCAAAATGCCCGGCCTGATTTTTTGTCCCAGTCCAGCCCTGCTGGTGCCCCTTTCACTACTCATCATTGTGATCTGTACTCACGCGTTAACTGGCCATCACTCCATTCCCGCAGGTTGTTACATTGGTATCAATTTATGAATGTTCTTCTGGTTCCTGTGATGAAGGACAAATCAGGGAAAGTAGGCAGCTTAGATAATTACAGGCCCATTGCTCTTGCAAGCATACTCTCCAAAGTTCTTGAACAAATTTTGCTGACAAGGTTGGACAAATTGATAGTGTGCACTGACAATCAGTTTGGATTTAAGCCTAAACATGGCACTGATATGTGCATATATGCTTTAAAGGAACTATTGAGTAACTATAAAGGCAAAAACTCAACTGTTTTTATGTGTTTTTTAGATGCCTCCAAGGCTTTTGATCGTGTAAACCACAGAAAACTATTTTATAAACTGTGCAAAGCTGGTGTGCCTAAATACATTGTTAGATGTTTATCGTATTGGTATGCAAACCAGACCATGCAGGTCAAGTGGGCCAACTGTGTGTCTGCACCTTTTCAGGTCTGTAACGGAGTCAGACAAGGGAGCATTTTAGCACCAGTATTGTTCAATTTTTATATGAATGACCTCTCTAAGCAGTTAATCCAGTGTAGAACTGGCTGTATGGCTGGAAGTACAGTAGTAAATCATCTGATGTATGCTGATGACATAGTGGTGTTTAGCCCAAGTTCAGCTGGTCTTCAGGAGCTTCTTAGTGTGTGTTCTGGGTTTGGTGAGCAGCATGATGTAAAATTTAATCCTGCTAAAAGTGTAATCATGATCTGTCGAACAAAAGAGGACAAACGTATCAGATTTCCAGACTTCAAGTTGTCTGGCTCTATTCTAGGTGTTTCACATGAAGTGAAATATCTAGGTCACGTGTTGACAGACAGTCTGTCAGATGATGAGGACATTTATCGTCAATGCCGAATGTTATATGCACAAGCAAACATACTGTGTCGGAATTTTGGATATTGCTCTGCTGAAGTCAAACTTGTTTAGGGCATACTGTACCTCACTGTACACAGCGCACTTATGTGGTGGAACTATAAAACAGCCAGTATTCAGAGACTGCAGGTGGCTTAGAACGATGCACTAAGACTCTTGTTAAAAAAGCCCAGATGGACCAGTGCCAGTGAATTGTTTGTTTCTGCTGGGGTCAGCACATTGAAAGCTGTTTTAAGAAATTTTATGTATACATTTATATGCCGTCTGAATGTGTCAGAGAACAGTGTCATCCTAACACTGACTAACATGAAATATAGTGCTGTACGCTACACCTCTAAAATATGGAAGCACTGGTATGACTGTCTTCTGTAGGATAAGGGTCTTTTAACGTGTCTCTATTTTTAAGGTCATTTTTTTGTATTTTTATTTTGTATTTTATTTTTATGTATTCCTTGGACCACGAGTCTGCAATAAAAGTCTACTACTACTTATATACAAAACAATCATCGGTAGAACACCGTCATATCTTCACTCATTACTCATCACTTCCAACAACCAGCGCATTTTACGTTCCAGTAACCTAATCTCTATGGTTATTCCCAAAGCTCGCACCTCCTTTGGCCGCTCCTCATTCCAGTTTGCTGCTCCCTGGAATGAACTGCAAACTGCTGAGTGATAAATGACATCAAGTTTCACTAAAGCTCACTACCTACGTTCCATTATCTACCTTCAATAATTCATTGCATTCAATAGTTTCTGATCAATGTGCCTGCTTCTGAGTACTTAAAGCTTGTTTTAAGTCTGTTTTGATGGCTTGTACATATTATATATGAGAACAGTCCTTTGTTTTTATGTCTAGCTGTTTTATCTTATTTTTATCTGCATTTTTTTTCCTTTTTTTATCTCATCTGTTTTTTATCTTATCTGTTTGTGTAAAGCTAACTATGTGTCTGTTGCTGCTGCCTCTTGGCCAGATCGTCGTTGTAAATGAGAATGAGTTCTCAATCGACTCATCTGGTTAAATAAAGGTTAAATAAATTAAAAAAATAAATAAAGATCTAATCTTAGAATTCTGACTTTTTTCTCAAAATTTTGAGACTAATCAAATTAAATCCTCTGAGCATTTCTAGCACCTCATCTGTGTTATCATCTTTGGACCTGTTTGGTTTAAGAGTTGGGGTTGCTAATGGGCCCATTCTAGTCGCTGATATTGTGGCGGCCCTGCCCAATGCTAGGCCGGGCAGGGCCGCGTTGCATTCTGGGGGGCAAGTTTTGGGTTATTTTATTGTGTTTTTCTGGTGTTCTGTGTGGTTTCTGTTAGTTTAGTTCATGTGTGTTTTACTTTTAGTTAACGTTCATTCTGTGTTCTTTTCAGTTGGTGTCAGTTTGCACCGTGAGTTATTTTTGTATGTTGGGGAATGGGGTGAGTGAGGGCTGTTCAGCCAAATAAATTGTTCTGTGTTTGCTACTTGGCGACTCTTCATTGCTGCTGCACACACACCTGGTGGCGACAGAGACCGCCACAATGGCTGTGTCCAAATCCAGGGATTGCATGCTTCTGAGTACCCGTCCTCATTGGTCTCAGGAGAACGTGTTCTTCCGTGACCACTTAGACCGGATGTTAACAGCTGTGAATGTGGACATTCTAGCCTTAAATAAAAGTCCCGCCCCTACTCCTGTCACCTAGCAACTGCTTAAAGAAAATCTATTACAAAATATGGATCCACGATGCTGGATTATTCACGGTTAATTGTATAATTTATTTTTTGATTTATGATTTACCAATTTTATGAACTGTAATGACGAACAAGAATACAAACACACATTACAGGCCTAATGAGAATGGGAAACGCCTAAAAACACAACCACTTCAGGCTTTTACTTTTTCTACAGTCAGATTTGAATAAACTAGTCGTCCTGCTGCTCTACTGCTGCGTCTCCCGTTTCTACAGAAATCAATCCCGCAGTGCATCACGGGAATTATGGAGGTGAGGAGACCACGGAGACTACACCGCACCCGTACTCAAAATCGGGGAAAAGAAGAACGCATTTCAAGACCGCATTCTCAGCATTCTTGGAATTTGGACGGTCTTCGACGCGGCGCTGTGACGTCACTGGTCTTAAAATCCGAACTCATGAGCACGCAACCCCTGGATTTGGACACAGCCAATATATAGCAACCCCGCCACCGCCTGGTACCGCCCATGCCATCAGTAGCTGATATGCTGTAGGCCAGTGCTTAAGTGGGCCGGTACACATCGGTACTTCTAATATTTACCTCTCAGCATACCAGAACTTTTGTTTTCCAGGGTACGATGCATACCGGTAGTTTTTCCGGTCATTTATTGGGCAAAGTCTCCAACATTTCTGAAAAAAATATCTGTCCGTCTTCAAATAAACACAAGGCATCCAGCGCCCCTCCCTCTCGATAAGCAGCGCGCTCCACGCTGAGCTTCATTTTGCGCAAAAGGACGCATTCTCTCCAAATGCGCAAAAGGCGCATCACTGCAGTGAGGCGCGCTGCGCATGCAGCACCGTCATCCCAGACAAGAGGAGAAAAATTAGAGACAGGTTATCCGACACCGTGCACGTTCCTGCAGTAACTGGCAGCACGCAACAGGCAAGGGGATGGAGGGATGGCATCCAAATGGAAATATAGATCAGGAGTAAGCGCCAGAAAGAAAGTCAAAACAAGAGGAGTGTGCTTCACTTGAAGGTGGGCATGTTGGGAAAAAAAACTTTGTGGGTTGATATTAGTGGAAAATTAAGTAAACATACATAAATAAATCCAAAAAATATTGCTGGTACTTTTAGTGGCAGTTCCAACCAATGTTTCACTCCCTGAGCATCTTTAATCTGCTCTTATTATAAAATTACAACAACCGACACATCAAACCTGGACTCACCACGAACAGCAGAGTCCTTAAAACATAGTTTGTGATTTGTGAAAGTTAAAATATTGATTTCAGCATTTTATTTATTTATTTATTTAGGTCTATTTGTTTTGCATCTGGGCCACACAGGAAGTGGTCCAGCTCAAAAACTACAACACCTAGATCAGTATCCCCAACTCCCTTCTCCGAGGGCCGGTATTCAGCATGTTTTAGTTGTTTCCCTAATCCAACACACTTGATTCACCTGTTCAGCAGCTCATCAAGCTCTGCAGAGGTCTGCTAATCACCTGCTGAGTAAAATCAGGTGTGTTGAAGCAGGAAAACAGTAAAACATGCTGGATACTGGCCCTTGGGGAAGGGAGTTGGGGATCACTGACCTAGAGCCTTTAAACCTAGAGGTTATTCTAATAGCAGAATCCATAAAGCATTGTTAGTGGAACCTTTTTTTGATTTGTGGAAAATATTGTTTTGCTTTTATTTAACAAATGTGGCAACAGAATTGTGTTAAAATGTACAAAACTGTGAAACTGATCTTGCCTGGACGGGCTGCTCTCTGGGTGCTCAGCACCCCTAAACCTCCGGTCCTAGAATCGCCCCTGCCGGAAACCATAGACATGAATACGGGTCCTTGCCAGTCTAGCAAGGCCGGGTCCTTGCGAGACCGCTAAGACCGGAAGTAAGCGGCTCTGATTTCGGACGGTCTAGCCTTCACCTCTACGGCAGCTAACAGGCCAAGGGAAAGAGCTAAGCTAGCGAAAATCGTCCAGGGAGCTACAGCAGCTTCACATTCGTGCCAGCGTTTGTTCTTAAGGCTGAAAGATAACCATTTCCAGGTAAAGTAATTTAAAGTAAGTTAGTTTAGTCTACAAGCTTTTAGGACTTATATTTAAATAGTTTTATGTATATTTTAAGCAACAGAAAGGTCGGTGGTTAAATGTACACATTACTATAGAGTATTAACATGTAAATAATTAATATAAACCAAATACATTTTAAATGTTGAATACAGTAGGGCATTTTCTAATGTAAATTTGATCTTAGAACTTCTTAATGAGCATAAAGTTGGTGTAAAAGTATCAAAAACGAACTTTTTAAGTTAAATAGCATTGAAATGTTTTCATTGTGCATTTGTTTATTCAGCTTAAGACTAATAATGCTTAGAGCTCTTCTAAAAATGTTAATCATCTGTAGATTTATTTTTATTATTCCCTGCTTTTCTTTAAACAGAACCAATGTAATGCAGGTTATATGTGTGTATTAAATTTAATAATAAAAAACTCTTTCTGAAGAAGATGTTGCAGATGAGAGAGGCTGGTATGAAGGCAGTCAGCGGTGCTGTCCTGGAGGAGGCACCATCAACCCACGACTACAGGTAATGAGTTAAGTAATTTATGTAGGAAACAATATAATAAAAAAACACTGTCATTTTATTTGTTTTAGAGCCACAATTGTTATACTACTGAATCCATAAACCATCTACTTATTGCATATTTCTGAATATGTCCTAAAGATGTGACAGCCGTCGACTGAGCCAGCCCAGCAATCCCTGTAGATGGATGATGGACAGTGAGAGGAAGCATCCCAAAGCTCTGCAGACCGCCCTGTATGATGTTCCACCCTTTGACCAGAAACGTCCAGCCCCGGCTCTCGGTTCCAGCACTCCATCCACATCTGGGGTCCTTCTGCAGCAGATCCAGCTACACTGCCAAAGACCTCCTGCTCACTCAGTTTAAATAAATGATCCAGGAAAATAGTCCCTCAGCTTAATCCTTTTTGAACTGTACATAACTGTTCCATATTTGTTTAGATCTTTAAATAATTGTCATGTATTATATAGTTATGTCCCCTTACCATCTTTCCATTTTCTGTTCATGTAATATGTTCAAAAACAGCTGTAAATAATAAAATGATCAAATGGGTTATAAATTAGTATTTGCTTTAATAAATGTAAATACCAAACAACATTAACATGATAATAATAGTGGAAGGCCTCTCTCCCAGGAGGACAACCAGGTAAATCAGCAGCGGTGAGCCTCTCCTGACCCTGGACACTTGCAGTCCTAAACAGAGAAAATCAGAGATCACAGGTTACAAAAAGGCAACAAACACACTTTTACATTTATCTACATGAGAAAATAAAAATTATATTCTTCACACATACTATTATTTAATTGTTCTTCTGTCAAACATGTCAACTGTGTTAATTCCTGAATGTAAAACTACTTTTCACAGCAGAACACCAGATGAACTACTGTGGGCATGTGTAAACAGGTTCACTCTTCACCTCTGAGCTTAATAAAACAGCTTCTTTGCTCTGTTGTTCTTAAAACAAATGACAAGAAGCTTAATTCACTAAAGAAACACACAGGAATAACTACGGGACTCGCCTTACAAGCTATTTTCGGGTTTTTTCTGCCTAAAATTACATTAAAAAAACAAATATACAAACGAAAAATGCCTACAAACAGAACCGCTTTAAGCTTTTTAGTTTTTTACCGCTATTTTTAAAGCAAACTTACTTTTAAAACTTCGCTGCTAGCTGCTTCTTCTGCTTGTTGAGAATCCAACGGCCGGCGCGCAAAGCATGCTGGGATAGCCTTGGCCCGTGAGGATACACCAGACCCATCCTCAAAATTCGGGTGGAATGAGGACGCATATGAGGACGTGAGAATGAGTATCCTTCGAATTCGGACAGTACTCGTCGCTATGCTGTGACGTAATCGAACTCAAAATGCGTCCTCACAAGCATCCTGCCCCTGGATTCGGACACACCCCATGTCTCTAAGCCTCCCCTCTGACTGGAGAATAGTTAGCTAACATGCTGAAGAGTTTTGCTGTGCAGAACGTTTTTCTGGTTTTACCCTTTGAGGAGTTTTAGTTCATTATCAATAGAAATGCAGTTTTTAGGTTAAAGAAAGGTTCTAAAGGTTCTTAAAGAAGTAAACAGAATAGTAGTAATAACACAAGATGAATTAAGAAAATAGCATTGACCTCCTTTGTACAATATTGGTAGACACTAATCTGCAAATTGCATGTTTTTGTTTTCTAGGTTTTCCCACAAAAGATGTGAGGAAGAAGTGTGAGGCTTCCTGCAGCTGATTTATTATGATTAGAACTGGGCTGTGTCAGATGGAGTTTGTTTCATCTTCAGCTTCCTGGTTCTCCTTCAAGCAGTAAGTGTATCATAAGGCCATCAGCATTCATAAATGTACATATCCTTTTATCAATCACAAGGCAGAGTGTAATAATTATCCCCCCTACATACCTTGTCTTGATAATATGTCAAAAATTAATTTATTTTAATAAACGTCCTAAGAATCATGTCTAGGTGCCCCAGAGTTTTCACAGCACCAGAGGCCCCCTGACGTAAACTGAGAACCACAGGTGTGTACTATAAACAGTATATTATTGTCAAACATTATGTTTGTTTGTTTTAACCAGAAAAGTGCAGGACTACATCCAGAAGAGCCAAAGAGAGCCTAGCCTGTCTGTGACCTCCCAAGATTCCCCAGAGACTCTAACCTCTGCCTGATGATGTAAGTATTTAAACATCATAACATTAACCCTAACCTAAACCAAAAGCGTATTCACACCATACCTCTAAAACCATGTTTTAGGGTATTTTGTCATTGTGTGGCCCAGCCAAATGTCCCCACAATGTGGAAAAATCCACACGCTATACGCTTAAAAATTGTTCACTTCAGCATATAAAAACAAGTACCTCAGAGAGACTCTATTTTTGCCCCTCCCACTCCACACACAATACAAAGCAAATCTTAATGTTGTCCAATTTTTGAAAATTACTTATGCAAATATATTAAATATGTTTCTATTCCTGTACAGGAGGCTGTGATTGGTGGATGATGAGGCTGGGCCAGAAAAACCAAACTAAACACAAATGTGTAGCTGTCATGCTGGATGCCACGGCTGTCAGACTTGATCTCATTGGTTAAGTCTGTGGTTCTGAAGAGAAGGCAGCACCATGTGGCCAAACTCACCTCTCTTGAACTGCAGAAGGGGAGCTCCAGATAAAAGTTCTGCAAAGCAGTCCTCTTCCAGGGGTTTTAGCTCATGTAAAGCTTTCAATTACTATTTTAAAACATTCTCAACACAAGTAACAGATAAATTAAGACCAAAAAAAAAATAAAATTAACTCTATTAAGCAGTTAGTTATTTTTTTCTCTCTCTTTCTCCCCGTGTGCTGTTCGGCTGTAAAGTAATCAGAATTGATGTCTGAGTATTGAAAACAAGCCTTACATTTTTATTCTCAGAGATGGAGCGTTATAGGTTCAGCTACACACAAATATACAACAGAACCAGAATATCACTAAGCAGTCAGTTCTGACAGATGGTTTGTCGATTTCTTGTCATTCAGACTTTGTTTTAGTTGTTGTCTCTCTCACCCTCTCTTTGAGTTATATTGGTACTATATGTATATGAAACACTCATTTATTTAAATTGTTATCTATAAGAATTATATTGTATATATTAATTGTTTATTAAAATGGCTGAGTAGTACTTTCTGCTTCTCTTTCATATATTAAGTGTGTTTTTTATAAATACCTACCATAGATCTCACACCTGGTATATAGTCCTTTTTTGAATTATTTTGATTCTCATTGTTTGACTGTGATTTTTATGTGTTTGATCCTTTTTTCTATAGGTTTTGTCACTAGGCAGTGGATAAGAGTCCCATATGTACCCACAGCAAACCCATTATGCATTAAAAACGCTCAAACATGAGTCCTGTATCAGAGCTACATGTGTGAAGTTTACAGTGAAAAAAACCGCATCAAAATCGGTTCAGTATTCAAGGAGTTATGGTTGATTTAACATGTTGACACTTCAATGTCTCTGCAAAGGGAGGGGGGGCGCGACCGATCCAAGATGGCGGCGCCACCGCTCGTCAGCGCCCATAGGCAATAGCGGTCGCGAGGGGTCTATCAATGTCTATGTGCTGGAGAGCGTAACAGCGTCGCCGCCATATTGGATGGGTCTCCTCACTCTCCAAAGGTCCAATCCCAATACTCGCACTTGCACCCTTGCATGCGGGTGCGTAGGGTGTCCCAATTCCCAAGTGCGGAAGTTGACCACGCCCATTTTGCACCCTAATCCGCACTTCACCCAAGTCCGCAGCTGCGGATCCATTGATGCGTGGGAATTTTGAGAAGAAGGCGGAGCAATGACTCAAGTGCCTTTTCTAAAAACATGTATTTTCAAGTGAAAGAAGTTCATTTTAAGACGATTAATGATATGTATTCATGCTCTGAATGTTAGACGAAGAAACAAGACTTTTATTGTGAAATGACACCCACAGGAAGTCACTCCTGTCCTGAAATGATCGGAACTGCTCGGAGATTCTCGGCTTCACTCGGTTTATTTTCATCTCAGCCTCCGCCGGAGCGGAGCAAAATAAATCCGGACCCTGCAGAGGTTAGACCGGCCCAACCGGGACTCACAGCGGGAGCAGGACAGTCCGGGACTGGGTGAAGCGGAACCGGGATCGGCGCGGTTCGGGTTCCGTAGACAAACCGAGCTGCAGGTCCAGCAGCGTCCCGCTGACAGAATGTACCAGGTCCAGGTAAGTTCCTGAACAACAGAACCCAACAGAGCATTTTAATGGATTCAGCCCTTCCGGTTTAGAAGTTTGCGTTGTGGACACGAGTCCATCCTGTCCGGGTTGTCTTCTCGGTTCTTTAAGTTACTGCATGATGGACCAGTTCTGATCACCGCAGAACCCGGTTCACAATCTGGACCTGGTCCAATGGTTTTATTCAGAACCGGGTTTTTTATTTCAGGTTCTGTTTCATTTTCAAACAATAAAAGAGTCTAGCTGCAGAACAGCAAATAGCTCTCTCTCTCTCTCTCTCTCTCTCTGTCTCTCTCTGTCTCTCTCTCTCTCTCTCTCTCTCTCTCTCTCTCTCTCTCTCTCTCTCTCTGTGTGGTGTGGTGTGTGTGTGTGTTTGGTGTGTGTGTGTATGTGTCTGTGTAGTGTGTGTTTGTGTAATGTGTGTGTGTGGAGTGTGTGTGTGTGTGTGTGTGTGAAAGCTGGAAATGTTATCAAGATGCTGTTAAATCTTGAACTAGACCAAATTCTTGCCTTGCAAAGTTTGTAGTGTTCACATATAGGACGACTTGCCAGGCTAGTTAAAGCTGCAGTGTTTACATACTACTCCAATATTGTCTCTGCAAACTCAAATAACCATGTGCTCTATGCTGCAGTAAATTCGGTCTGTACCGTCATCAGTAGCAGTCTGTGATGATTTTCTTAATTATTTTATAAATAAGGTTTCCACTCTGCGTACATTACCAAGTACCCTTGGACTGGATTTTAGCTTGACTCCTTCTGTTGGCGGGGAATTTAACTCTTTTAAAGGTGTCCTAGAATGCAATTAATCAACAATCTAAAACAGAGCTTTGAGCCTCCAAAAAGCACAAGAAAATTTTTTTTTGGCTTTCATCTGTCCCAGGAGCCCTGATACAGGCCATTCTAAACCCCCTTACTCAGGCCTTCAGTGAAATGAGCTGTTGACCCCTCCCACTCGGCCAGGACATGCTGATTGGTTGGTTTCCCCAGAAGGCCTCAGACACATGCAGGTTTGAGGAGGTGTGGCTCCCCATTATGACGTGTAAAGCCTGCTGCACACGAGAGCCAATAGCTGAGCTACCGGTCATTCGAGGCCGTTTGCTCAGCAGATTACTCGCTGTGTGCGCCTAATTTTCACTGAGTTTTCTGCCTCACGAGACGCTGAGGTGAAAATCAAACCGGTTTGATACTTTCCACCCCACGGGGGGCAGAGACTCGCCGTGTGCGCACTATGTGAGCAGTCGGCTGAGCTGAAATCTTCCAAGTGACCAATCACAGCGCGTTCTCCCCTCACGTGATTCCAAGGTCTCCGTTTTGTTTATTTTTCCGTCATGCAGACAGGAGGCTGCCACCTTATACAATTAAATACAGCTGTCACAAACCTTGGAGTTCAATTTGACAATGTCTTGGGTTTTGATGTCCATGTGAATGGAACTGTGTCCACCTCTATTTACCATCTGCGTCGCTTAGCTAAAATAAAACAATTTTTGACAAGACAACACCTGGAAATAGTTCATGCTTTTATTACACATAAACACTGGAACTCCTAACTGCTTATAGCTACTATGCTGCACACAGATTGAATCAAATTACCTTAAATCTGCCCCAACTCTAGTAACTAATGAATCAAAATGGAAAATGTCTGCAGTCTTCCATTTGATTCTAATTTGATTTGTTTAATTGAAATGTGATTTTAAAATCTGCTGTTTTATCTTCTCACTGTTTTTTGTGATTCTGAAAGCAAAAAGAACTGCTTCTGTGTCTGAAATGTGCTTTATGAATAAAGTTTCCATAGGTCTACTTTCAGTCCTCCATCATGTCCAAACCTCTCTGGTCTCTGTCCCTGAATCCACACTCCTAATGTCCTCAGGTTGTCTCAGGCCAGTCTGTTGAGCTGAAGGACAGGAGACAAACTACTGTAATGAACGGGCTGATGTTCTGTCATGGTTCGTTATGACCGTTGACTTCATCAGAAATGTTGACCAGGACAGATCAGGACCCATTAGGACCCAACAGGTTTCTGTTCTTCAGTCTAATCAGCAGTCTCTTTTAAACAAACTGGTAAACTGGGAGAGGTGGTGCTGCTGGTGGTGGTTGGAGGGACTGGTGGCGCCTGTGCTCGGCAGCCTCACTTGTGTCAGTGCATACCAGGACGGCTGTGTGTGTATGTGTGTGCGTGTGTGTGTGTGTGTGTGTGTGTGTGTGTGTGTGTGTGTGTGAGAGAGAGAGAGAGACTGATTGTAGTGTGAAGCGCTATACAAGTCATTTATCATTTAAAACAGGGACAACAAACTTGCCTTATGTGATGCTTTAATTAGAAAAAAGACAGAACACGGCTGCTGATAATCACCATCATAGATAAGTATATAAACACTAGATGGCTCACCCGGGCTTTTCGCCAATGGAGTGCGACATAGCAACGTGGCGGCCATCTTACTTCAGACAGCTGCCCCCTTTCGTAACATTGGTGTCAATGGTGCATGTACTATTTAAATAACTCTAACTTGCTCAATTTTCAACCGATTTTCAAACGGTTTGATTTGTTATAAACTCCAGAGACATGGCTGTGAAATATGATGGATTTGGCCCGTTAATTTAAAAATATGCAAGCATGTTGTCTCAAGCCTATGTGTTATAAGGTTTTTAATAATGCAATCCGCTTGTAAATTCGTTAATATTTCATCGAGTTAAGAGTGTTTTTGTTTAAGTTGTTCACTCACCTTCCATCTGCTACCATTGAGAATGGAGGGTCTGCTGTCTGAAGTAAGATGGCCGCCGTTTAGCTACGCCCTCAACTCCTGCTTTCGCCATCTAGTGTTTATATACATATCTATGATCACCATCATCACCATCATGATCATCATCACCATCACCGCTATCATCACCATCACCACCATCATCATCACTGTCACCACCATCATAGTCACCATCATCATCATCACCATCATCACTGTCACCACCATCAGTCACC
Source organism: Aphyosemion australe (assembly GCA_006937985.1). Lineage (NCBI taxonomy): Eukaryota > Metazoa > Chordata > Actinopteri > Cyprinodontiformes > Nothobranchiidae > Aphyosemion > Aphyosemion australe. The sequence goes on from SSNS01000186.1 coordinate 110,641, forward strand.
ATCATCATCACTGTCACCACCATCATAGTCACCATCATCATCACTGTCACCACCATCATAGTCATCATCATCACCATCATCATCACTGTCACCACCATCATAGTCACCATCATCATCACTGTCACCACCATCATAAAATGATTTCTTTCAATTTACTGGTTAATTACAATCATATTCTGTTCTATCTACAAGGAATGTTATATCTAAAGTGATTTTAATGTCTTGACTGCTTTACAGTAATGAATGAATCAACATCTTTGTTTAATTTAATAATGGTTTATTATCAGTATATTCCCATATTAATATTACTATATTAATACATTAATGTTTAACCTATTTACTTAACATATTAAGAAATAAGTCTTTTCTAAGGAAAAGAGACGTCTGAGGACTCGTTGGTAAACGCCCATTTACACGTTAGATTCTGATTTGCCAAAATTTATAAACAACTAACATTAAAAGTGGTGGCATTTCCTCTACAATTCAGTTCCTGCAAAAGCTACAGCTTACGCTAATTTATCATCCTATGGGGAGTCAAGCCAGATTTCCCAGGGGAATAATTTTAGCGGCATACAGAACCATGGGAGGTGATCTCTGACCAGCTGATGCGGAGTCAGAGCAATACGGCCTGTGACATCCAGAAGTTAAACTCCTCGCGTGACAAGGAAACTTCCATACCAGCCTGATCGCCGAGAAACCTCCACACACCCGGGTACCGTACCTCTGCACTGGCGCCGGATGGTTATTATTAATTTTATTAATTTGATAATTTGTTTAACCTAAGTAAACAAACTGCTTATTTTGATAACCCAGACGTCACATTTCCTTAGCATCTAATATCATCATTGCTCATTCATCAGTTGATTCTAGCTTGAACCATCATTTATAATCATTTGTCCTGCATCATCATTAGTAGTAGAAAAACAGTAATAAGTTGAATTTTATTAACTATATTTTCATCTCTGTCTCAAATTATTATAAAGTGTTGTTTCCCTGGCGTAAAGGTTAAAGGTTTAATATTGATCATTCATATTTATATGGAATATCACCTCTTGTTGAATACCTTTATGTTTTACTGAGGATTCATTAAAAGTAACCACCTACAACACGTTACATAGGCCACAGGAACAGACTCTTTGTGATTCTGCCGTTTCACTTCCTGTTTACCCAAATATGGTCTGTTCGATCAGGCTGCTCCTGGAGTTAGAATGTATGCCTTCGGTTTGTCCTGTGATCCATCCTTAGCATCCTGCAGACCAGATGGCTGCATCTGTGACGACCTCCTCATGCTGAGCCACAGCATGTTTGTCCTCTGCAGGCTCCTGTAGTTACAGTGAGGGTGACCGAAGCAGCCGGGCTGTGGAGGAATCACTCTCATCTAAGATTAATCTGCAGTGGAGCTGCTGGAGGATATAAATATCTGAAGCTGACGTAACTCCATGAGCAGTAGATTCGACGTCCTGCCTTTGATGGGACCTCTCGGCGTGTCAGCAGGACTCAGATAGACCTCTTTATAAGGGCCTTAGAGGGTTCTGGGCCCCCAGGGGCCTCATAATATTTAAAACTACACAAGAGACAAAAGATCAAAAGACACAAACAGTGTGAGGTGGATCAGAACCACAGCTGTTGGGTTATCTGGATCCTTTTAGTCCCGACCCAGAGGAAAACTGGGTTTCACGTTTCTAATAGAAAACAATCAATCAGATGTCCAATCAGGCTTAGGGTTCTGGTGGGTTCTGATGGGTTCTGGTGGGTTCTGATGGGCTCACTTGGCTCTGACGTTAACCTCTGCCTCTCCACCCCACACACAGCTGGTAGGTGAGCAGCAGGAGAGCCGCCCCCTGCTGAGCCCCTCCATCGATGACTTCCTGTCTGAGAGCCGCACTGACTCAGCCTCCAGCCGACCTTTGACCTCCAACACTGCAGGTACACCAACCCCACCCCCACCAGTCTGACCCCAGCCCAGGCTCTTATGAATCAGAAGTGTTTTGGACCTGTTCCAGTACTGGGGTCTGGTCTGTTTGGGGGGGTTATGTTAGAGTCAGCGGTGACGTTAGTTTTATGACCCTTAGTATACCTTCAGAGGCAAAGAGGTTCTGATCCAGTTGGAATTTGCAGGCCAGAAGAGTTGCTACCTCATCAGGTGATCTATGTGGTTCTGTTGCAGTTCTGTCCACCACTCTGGACCTGTTGGACCTCAACGATCCCACTGAGAGCAGCAGCACCAACAAGACCTTCAGGAGGCGGAGCCCTTTAAAGAGGCAGGGAAGCTCCAAGAGTCCTCGACACCGAACCAGAACCGAAGAGACGGAGCTGACCCATGTGGAGGGACCGGCTGCTCCCAGAACCCCTGAAAGGATCTCTTTGAACTCAGGTAACTCAGGTGTCTGGATGTGAGTTTAAACCACATTCAAGTTCTGATTCAGTCCATTTTTACATCAAAACATGTTGGGCTGAGAGTTCTGCAGAACCAAAGCTTTACTCTTTGTGTTGGGTCCAGAACCCTCCAGTGGCCCTCAGACAAGGCAAACCGGGTTTAGTTGTGTCCAAAACCAACGTCTTGTTGTTTATAGCAGCGGTTCCCAAACTTATTTAGCCGCGCACCCCCTTCTATGTCCCGACTGTGTTGACGCACCCCCCCCCAAGAAAAGAAAAGAGACTTGCAGCACAATCAGTGTGTTTGTTTCTGACCACAACTCACAGCCTCCTACAAAGTCTGGGAGCTGAAGGAGCCTCTAGGATGAGAGGCTAAATGTCTTCAAGATAACTAGAAAAGTCCAGCTGTGTTCAGCTAAAACTCTCAGGATGATCATGTCCAGGATGACTGATTATAAGTGAAACTTAAATGTAGCTGCTGTCAGTGACCATATAACAGATTTTAATAATTAAAACTCTCAACAGACTAATAGTGCAGAAAAGCAATACAAAATCTCACAACTTTGCGTGTTGAGATTTATTATTATTATTTTATTTATTTATTTATTTATTTATTTATTAGCCGCATCGGCTCCTAGTGGGTGGAAGTGGAGATTAGCTGCGTTTGATGTTGATTCCGTGTGTTTTTATTTCTGCAGTGAGCCATAAAACTCACCTCACTCCGCCTGGAGTTTGTTCTTCAAAACTCGTATTAAATCCACGGTGATGACGCGTTTTAATGAGCTTTCTCCACGCGGTATTTTTCATTGCAGGATGCAGTTTCCATCACTTTTAAACAAGTTAATTTAGTTCGGCACACGGGTTTGATTTTTGCCGCTGCACGTCTGCACAGTGAGAGGGGAAGCGGCCGCGGCAGACGCGCTGCTGCACTCAGGGTCTCTGCGGCTGCAGTAGGAACGACAGACAGGTGATCAGCAGGTATAACGCCCTTTTTATAAGACACAAGGTGCCGGTGTCATGATCGTGACTGGAGAGACGCAGAGCAGGAGCTTCTGCAGCTCAGATCATCTGACAGCTGGGATGGTGGAGGACACACACCTGCTCGTGAAAATAAAACCTTAACGAGCGCGGTTTCGATCGCAATAAAAAGCAAGTTATGTCCAAGATACACGGAAGCGCAGAGACCGCCCCCATACCTCCTTTATGCCGCCATTGCGCAATCTTTTATAAAACAGACGTGATTGCGCAACATTACCACAGTCTGAGCTCTTATAAACGACCATAGGCTCCCAGATGCGCATCGGCTTTGCGGCAAATTGGCGGCATTGTTTAATGTGTAATTTTTTTTTTTTTTTTTGTGTAATCACCATTCACCGCCATTACGCTTTTTACCTCGCGCACCCCCTAGCGGCAGCTCGCGCACCCCCAGGGGTGCGCGCACCACACTTTGGGAATCCCTGGTTTATAGGATAGAACAGACTTTATTGATCCCACAGAGAGGACATCCACTGGTTAAGGCAGCACGGTCACAGGAGAAACTACTACAGGTAAACACACACAGGCAGCAGCTGTTATTGTAACCTTCAGCTATTAAAAAATGAATAAAAATAGAAAATGGAGTTTCCAAGAAGAAACGACATAAAGGACACGAGTGGTGCACACGCTCTGACGCTAGCGTGTAAATGACTAGTGATGATCTGCCCACACGCTGCTGCTGAAGCTGGGTAGCCTTGGCTCTGCTGCCGTTTTACATCTATTAGGTTTTTGGTTGTTCAGCACCTTCTCAAGTGTTCCACGCGTTAAAGCTACCGATTGGTCCGGTCCGGCCCGGGATGAAACCCAAACGGACCTGGAGGCGCAGTTCTGAACATTTAAATCATACAGGAAGTGAGTTTAGTTGGAACACAGAGAGAGGCTGACTAACTAGTCCTGTTGAGTTAAACAGTTTAACTAATAGGGAGCCTAAGCCATGCCCATCTACTTCCAGACCATGGGTCCCCTACTGCCAAAAAAATGAATGGGAGTTTATGAGAGGATAAAAGTTATGTTCTGGTCCCGTTATACACGTGCCATGGATTTAAAAGCATACTATGCAACTTTTTGATGTTCTTGAGCCAGTATGTGCTAAAATGACCCTTTACAGGTTAATGAAATGTCACTCAGACCCCCACCGCCCTCTGTGGCCAGAATACCGCACTTGCAACTTCAGAGTGGCGGTCCGGTCCCTGTTGGACTTAGTAAAGTGGAGCTGACATGTCTGGCGCTGCAGTCTGCTTCCAGCATGTTTCCTGCATGTTTTAGATCATGAACACAGCTGATATGTTTGATTTAGTGATGAACCGCTCCTGTAGACACTAATGAAGGCTGAGGAGACATTTCAGCTGTTAGATTAAGGTGTTAAAAAGACGAACGCACAGCGAGGAGATAGGTTTCGCTTTTGGTTTCACTAATGGACGCTAGGGGGTGCTAAAAGCAAACCAAAACTGCCAAGTGTTCCTTTAACTTACGATGTCCATGAATTTTAAAGTCATAGTTTGATGCCAATAAAGCACTGATTTTATGGAGCTTTCCCCCTAGCATCGGCTCTACCCGGCCTAGATAAGATAAGGATCTTTCACGTCTGAGCAGCCCGGGAATTTTCCGTGCGCAACCAGATGTATTTTTAGCCCTCTTCCCAAGGCGGTCTGCTTCAGGCTGAGCCGGTCCAACACACCCACTGCCGACTGACTGGTCAGCTCAAATTCACGCCTACCATTATAGGGAGCCTCCGATTGGTGGATAGAATCAGCCAGCGGGGGCTTCCCGCATGTGCGCTTCATTATCATTCTGGATGCTGAGGAGTTAACGAGCCTCTGACCAAAACCGTTTTTCTGTTTTCTCTGCTATGAGGAGCACACACACTCACTCACACACACACACACACACACACACACACACACACACACACACACACACACACACACACACACACACACACACACACACATGACATCACTGATATCTTCGCGCCAATTTTGGAGACTGCCTATGTGCTCAATCACATCCGCATTCCTAAGGCAGTGTGGAACGAATGCGGCCAGGCTGGGGTGGAGCCGATGCTGGTGTGTACGTGGTAGACAGCCAGCAAAAGTTATTTTAGGTTTTGTGTGAAAAGACATAGAGGACTCCAATTGCTCGTCTCACTAAACTGACGTCATCAAACCAGACATGAAGAAGAGGAGATGAGTTTAGCAAGCTTCACATCCTTCTTCCAGGACGACAGCAGCAGCATTAAAGGTGGAGAAAACCCCTCTAAATGTGGTCATGTGGTCAGTAGCAGCTACGCTGGGGGAGGAGAGATTCTGCTGTGATGTCATAGATGACACGTCTGATTTGTAGTTTTTTAATACAAATGTTTACAAGCTACTGTAAAAAATCTCAGATTACTGACAGACATAATTATTTATCTTTTAAATTAAACAGATGTGTGATTCAGGGCGTGAGGCAAAGTGGACCAGAACAGAACTTTCATCGCCCCGTTCAGGAAGCCATGAGCCGACCGGAAGGGGCGGAGCCTTACGCTCCCTGATATTAATAATTCACAAACAGAACTAAAGAACATGTTTCAGCGTCAGGGTCTGGGTCCATGCTGATGTTCCTGAGTTCCAGCTCGTCTTTCACCTGCAGAGGAGTGGACAGGAAAGCGGAGCCGACAGAAGAGGAAACGGTTCTGTTTCTGCTGCTCAGGTGTCTTCGTCTTCGCTGACTCATTCTAGGTTCTCTGCTTCTATGATGACCTTGTCAGAACAAGTAAAAATAAAACATCAGCTGTTTCAGTACTTTTACACTTCACTTGCTGTGTCCTGCTCAGGTCGTCATGGCGACAGACCTCAGGTCAGCTGATGGGCCTCGTTTAGATAAAAGCTCTAAAGTCAACGAGTCGTGGATAAAACTAATCTCAGCTTTTACTTTGATGAGAGCTTCCTGTTATAAATGCTGCTACACACACACACACACACACACACCATAACACACACACACACACACACAATAACATACACACTAACACACACACACACACAATAACACATACACACTAACACAAACACACACAATAACAAACACACACGCTGACAGAAATCCTCCAGCTCGTGTCGTTTTATCTCTTTCAGTTGGTCCGTCGTCTCCTCTGGACAAGTGGGATGAGGTCCATCTGGATGTCTCAGAGGACGGGGGGTTCAGGAGGAGATGTGAGAAAAGATGCTCCTCCCACCACTCATCAAGTGAACTGCTGTGGTAAACACACCCAGCACCTAAACCACACAGACGTGGCTAGCCTTCGTTGTTTTGGTTAAAATGAATAAAAAGGAGGTGTTGAACCTGTTAGCTGTCACATGCAGAGGAGCCTGTAGGGGGTGCTAACAGGCTGTCTGCTCTGCCTCAGGTCTGCAGAGTTTAGAACTGTTCCTCTGAATAAGAACACCTTTGATGTCCACAGCCTGGATGATCTGGACTTCATGTCTTCTACACAGGTCAGCCTCCTCCTCCTAACCCTTTATCTGACTAGAACACAAGGTCACGCTAATAAACCCACCTGTGTGCATGTGTGTGCGTTGGCGTGTGTGTGCATGTGCGCATGTGTGTGCGTGTGTGTGCATTGGCGTGTGTGTGCATGTGCGTGCGTGTGTGTGCATGTGCGTGTGTGTGTGTGCATGTGCTTGCGTGTGTGTGCGTTGGCGTGTGTGTGCATGTGCGTGCGTGTGTGCATGTGTGTGCGTGTGTGTGCGTTGGCGTGTATGTGCATGTGCGCATGTGTGTGCGTGTGTGTGCGTGTGTGTGCGTTGGCGTGTGTGTGCATGTGCGTGCGTGTGTGTGCATGTGCGTGCGTGTGTGTGCATGTGCTTGCGTGTGTGTGTGCATGTGTGTGCGTGTGTGTGTGTGTGCGTGTATGTGCAGGTGCGTGCGTGTGCGTGTGTGTGTGTGTGGGTGTGTGTGCATGTGCGTGCGTGTGTGTGCATGTGCGTGCGTGTGTGTGCATGTGCTTGCGTGTGTGTGTGCATGTGCGTGTGTGTGCGTGCGTGCGTGCATGTGTGTGTGTGTGTGTGTGTGTGTGTGTGCATGTGCTTGCGTGTGTGTGCGTTGGCGTGTGTGTGCATGTGCGTGCGTGTGTGCATGTGTGTGCGTGTGTGTGCGTTGGCGTGTGTGTGCATGTGCGTGTGTGTGTGTGCGTGTGTGTGCGTTGGTGTGTGTGTGCATGTGCGTGTGTGTGCGTGCGTGCGTGCGTGTGTGTGTGTGTGTGTGTGTGTGTGTGTGTGCATGTGCGTGTGTGTGTGTGTGCTTGCAGGACTGCAGCGTGTCGAGACATCGAAGACGAACCCGCTCTCTGCTGGTCAGAAACGAGTCTTTGGAGGACGAGTTTGTGCGAGCCAAGGCTGCTGTTGAGGTGAACTCACCTGTCTCACCTCATCTTTCTTTTAAGGGCAACACTGACAGAGGAGTTTAGTACTCACCCCGTATCTGAAGGGTTGCAGGTTTGAGCTCAGTCTCTCAGAGTCATTGTGTCCTTGGGCAAGACACTTCAGCCTCCTTACCTGGTGGTGGTGGGAGGGGCCGGTGGTGCCTGTGCTCAGCAGTCTCACCTCATCAGTGAGTCTCAGGGCAGCTGTGGCTACGATGTAGCTCATCACTACCAGCATGTGTGGGTGAATGACTGGCTGTGTTGTAAAGCGCCTTGGGGGGTGGTAGGCCATTTTGCCATTCTGTGTATCTCTGGTTGATGTCCTCTGACCCAGCTGGCTTCCTGTCTTCTTCATGTCCTGGTCTGAGATCAGTGAGGAGCTTCTGATTGAGTGGCTGAGTGATTCTGACCTCAGATCAGCAGATCTGAGATCAGTTTTCCATGGCCGGGCCTTTCCACTCAACGTGTAAGCGTCCCAAAACATTCACGAAGCGTAGTACGCAGCAGTTAGCCACCGTTCTAGTGGATGGATGCAGGTAAATCTGTATGTTACACGCCGCTTACACTCCCAGTGGAAAAGCTGCGGTGCTGTCAGAGCGCCAGGGCTGTCCTCACATCAGCTGGGTGTGTGTGTGTGTTGCAGTCAGACACGGAGTTCTGGGATAAGATGCAGGCAGAGTGGGAGGAGCTTGCTCGGAGGAACTGGCTGGAGGAGTCAGATAGTCAGAAGCCAGCCCCGCCTACCTTCTCACCTGGAGAGCAGGTAAGTCTGATGTTGAACCAGTGCTTTCATCTAAGCTGACCTCTAAAACAGCAGGTGTGTCAGAGCTCCACTCCTTCAGGAATTAGACCGGGCCGGTCTTCCCAGCATGCATCACTGTGGAATGACATCTTATCAGCCTGCAGGCGTTAATCTGCAGCATTAATCCTCTGGTCTGAGATCAGATACCCAGAAGGCCGAGCAGCGGTAATCCTGCTCTAATCCCATCCTGTTCTCAGGTGTTACATCACCATGGTGATAGAGGAGAAGCTGCACTGATGTCAAACATCTGCTCGTACGTGTGAGCAGATCTCAGATCAGCTGTTTCAAATTAAAAGCTCACTGTCTGCTGCTGTTTCACCAACAAAGGGTTTTAATGTGAAATATGAGCAGGAAGTGACTTGAAGCAGATCTTTGCCTGACCCACACCTGTTCTAAACAACCACACCTATCTGGTTCAGAACAAGGGTCCAAACTAAACCTAGACCAGAAACTCAGACCCCAACATGCTTTCAGCTGTTCAGGGTGTGCTTTCACCTGCGATGGGAAAGTGTCCGTTAAACAGGAGTCATGTGACCTGCTTGAAGCTAGAGATGTTCGGTTCACACTGTATCAGCCCTGATCCGAGTCATTTATTCTGAGTGTCTACTGATACCGAGTCCTGATCTGATACTTCAGCAGAATGGAAAAAGGAGAACACACCAAATTCTCCTGTAAGTTTTGTTTGTTATTTATGTTTTTTTTGTCAGAAAATGTCGCTCACTCAGGAAGTACACGGACGTCAGGCTCACTTTTCTCTGCACCACACCTGTAACTCATACCAGGTGCTCCAGAGGACGTCTTTATTCTCCTTCAAGTGTATCTTTCAGTGTTGGCTGGCTCTGAGTTTCTGCAGTGAACTGGGACTAAATGGAGACAGGTGATTCGCTGTGGCGCTGACGCCTGAAGCCAAAAGGTGTTGAATGCAACGCTGTCTTTTCCACCATGTTAAATACCCAGAAACTGGCTGTTGCTCTGCCTTCACTGTCCAGTTTAAAATAAGCAGATGTTTTCTCTCCTGAGGCGACATGTTAGCTCTGCATTAGCCTGCTAGCTAACAGCTATGTTATGGTGTCTGAATCTCTGGCTGCCATGTGGTCAGGTCAGAGCATTCCTAGTTGAAGGTTTTGTGTTTCGGTCTTCAGGGTTTCTGTTTGAGCACCAACAACCCCTTCAGGGACCAGCCCAACGTCTTTGCCGATGCTCAGGAGAAGGCTCGAGAGGGAGACCTGAACACCGCCGTCCTGCTGCTGGAAGCCGCCATCCTACAAGACCCGCAGGACGCTGAGGTGACCCCATAAACCCGGTCCTGGTCCCTTCATCAGGGTTCCTGTAGGTCCAGAGGTGAAGCTGGAGGGAGCTGAAGGTCTTGGTTCTGTTGCAGTAAAACTTTATCTTGTCTGCTTTATGGCAAGCTGCTAGGTCAGATAATGCACTTTTTAAAAATGTTCTACGGCAGGCCATTTGTGTATTTATTGGTTCATCATAGGGTCATTTTCCCATACTACTGTGGGACCACACCTCCTCTAAGGCGTGTTGAGTCTTTACCCAAAGCTCGTGACCGTCGGTGAGGCCTGGCTCGGCTCCAGCTTCACCAATCAGACTCCCTGGTGTCCATTTTCATTTTGAGTTTTGGTGACGTTTTCTAGCCCAGATAGATGTGACCTCTACCAGCTGATAGATCACAAGTCCTGATATGAAGCTCCTCCCCTTTCTCCACACCATACCATGTTCATTATATAGCAGATTTAAAAACAGGCTGCCAGCTGACCCGTGAGCAGCAGAACAAAATCCAATAAAACACACACACGTGACGGATCATAAAAGATGAGAAACCAAAAGCTAATCCATAAAGTGGGCCTTAGGGACAGACTTAAAACGGGCAAGTTTTAGTTCGTACATGTAAAGGGGAGCTGTAGCAATGTATTCAGAGCCCTGTACACAAACGTTCAAACCTTGAACTGAACTCCAAAACAAACTGGGAGCCAGTGCAATTCAATTGAGGATGGGAGTCATGTGGCAGCGTCTGGAAGTGTTTGTAAGGAATCTTCTTGTGTGTTTAAGGCATGGCAGCTGCTGGGAACGACCCAGGCAGAGAACGAGAACGAGCCGGCTGCAATTGTGTCCCTGCAGAGGTCGTAGGTCTTCCTCAACATCAGATCGGTAACTGATTGTCGTCCTCAGGAGGAAGGTAAACATTAACTGCTCACCTTCTACAGGTGTCTGGAGCTCCGCCCCCACAATCTACCAGCCCTCATGGCACTTGCCATCAGCTTCACCAACGGCGGCGCACAGCAAGAGGCCTGTGACGCTCTTCGACGCTGGATCAGCCACAACCCGCGATACAAAGACCTGGTCCAGAGACGCATGCTACGGGGTTCCCCACTCACCCCAGGCAGGGGCCCCCACTGCTCCACCCTAACCAGGTAATAAAACTTTCCCTGGGCCTTAGCAACAGTTGCTATGGAGATCCTGATGAGATGTTTAATGAGACTGGCTGGGTGACTGATTATAGATAGATGCCTGCAGTCCCTGAACCCTCCTGTTGGGGGCAGCAGATATTTACGTTAACTGAGTTAATTGAACCAGGTGAGCAAGTGATTTGTTCAGGGAGAAATGATAGAATTACGACGAGTCGATTAGGAATGCTGGCATTATCCACCTCGGGTAACCAGTAAGTTGGGCTCCGTGTTGGAGCCGGCTAATGAGAACAACTGCTTGGAGGCCTCGGCAGAAAACTTCAAAAATCTTTCTTCATTCTTTCTAATAAAAATGGCAGCTGTGAAATTCTGGTCCAACTTTTTATTGGTTCCTCCCTGAACTCACTACCTGCTAAAGGTCAGTAGATCAGGCCCGCGGTGAGGTGGTGGTAATGAGCAACAGACGAAGTGACCAGCATTTATCAACTAATCAACCAACCTTTATTTACTTTGCACACATGGAGTGACGAAAGTGCTTTATAAAATTGAACCCAAAGTCATCTAAAGACACAATACCAATCATAAAACAGCCTGAGGATTTCTGCTCATTCCAAATTAAAAGCCAAGCTGAGAAGGTGGGTCTTTACAGAGACTTAAAACATCCATGGCTGCAGCCATCCTAACAGTTATAAGTAGATTGTTCCACAGCTCTGGAGCAACAGCTGAAAACGCTCTGTCTCCCCGGGTCACCAGGCGAGTCCTGGGAACTTCTAACAGCCGGCCTTCAGACCTCAAACCTCTCCTGGAAGCATGCCTGTGTAGGAGCTCTGATAGGTAAGAGGGTGCCTGACCTTTGAGACATTTAAAAGCCAAGCATAAAATCTTAAAATCCGTTCTAAAACGTGCAGGCAGCCAGTGCAGGGAGGACAGGATAGGAGTGATGTGGTTGCATCGTTTGGTACCAGGGTGAGCAGACGGGCAGCGGCATTCTGGACGAGCTGTAGGCACCAGACGGGAGAGGCGTCTAACCCAACGTAGAGAGAGTTAGTAGTCCCGTCGGGAGGTTATTAAAGAATGAATCGCTGTTTCAAGGCCTTCATATGGCAAGTACGGTTTGTTAACCTCAAACTTCACTGCACCAACCTGCTTGTCAAATTAAAAACAATTATCAAAAAACACCCCCAAGTTCCTGACAACAGAAGAGTTAAAAGACCAATAAATGGTAAATGGCCTGACACACTGTGCCGGCAAATCAGCGTAATATTACCGCAACGTGTGTCTTATGAACGTGCCATGGTGGCATCACATTGCGGGAATTTTGCAGCGTTCGTGCCGCCACGCTTGATAGTAATATCGCTACTTCGCCGGTCTTATAAACGCACATTAAGCCTTGGCGCAACAGAGGGAGGTGTCATGACCACGTGATGAATTCATGCCGAGCTCCCGCCGGGAACTATATTGAAAATGAAAGTAAACACGGGTTTTGCTTTTGTAAATAGAACCAGCTGAGATGATAACCTGGAGCGATGCAGCGCAGGGATGGTGGAGGACAGACACCTGTAGCTGCTTGTGAAAAAAAAACTTTGCGGCTTCGATCGCAATAAAAAGCAAGTTATGTCCAAGATACATGGAAGTCCACGACAGTGCAGAGACCGCCATCGCGTAATCTTTTATAAAACGGACATGATTGCGCAACATTACCGCCACGGTCTGAGCTCTTATAAACGACCTAATGCTCCCTGATGCCGCGTCAGCATTGCGGCAAATTGGTGGCATTGTTTTATAAAAGAGGCTTTTACACTGGTGCCACTAATCCCTCCGACCACCACCAGCAGGCAAGGAGGGTTAAGTGTCTTGCTCAAGGACACAACAGCAGCATTTTCTGGCGGGAGCCAGGATTGAACCTGCAACCTTCCGATTACTGGACAACCTGCTCTACTTCCTGAGCTACTGCTGCATTCTGAGAGCAGGTCAGTTTTTCCTGTTTTCAGAGATGGGCTGCTTCAATAGATGAGGTCCTACCTCTCAGGTACACCTTTGTGTGTGTCAGCAGGTTCTTGTCATGAAAGGATGGGGGGGTTCTTCAGGGCTCTGTTTTAGGCTCTTTTCTGTCTATCTGCTGCCCCTGGGGATGCTCTTTTGGAAACACAATGTTAGCTTTCATCTCTAATCCAACAGCTGTCCAGTTTCTTTGCCCCTGCTGAACTGTTTGAATGCAGCCGTTCGATCCTGCTTCTTTCAGCTGTGACATCTGTCCAAGATTAGGTTGATGCTTTTGAGAAGGGAGTTGGAGATTGTGACGAGTGTGTTTGTATTGTCGAGGCTGGATTACTGACTTGTGAGTCGATGTGCACTCTCAAGCTTTCAGCTGCAGCCAGGGTTCTCTGTGGGGTGAAGAGGTGGGAACACATCTCATCGGTCCTGAAAGACCTGCAGGGGCTCCGGTAAAATGCTAAAGGGCTGGTTTTTCTGTTCCAGTCTAGTGCAGGAACAGCTCCACCCGACCTTTCAGCGCTTATCACGAGATACGTTCCTTCACGATCACTTGGCTCGACGGGAAACGTTCTTGTTTTTACCAGATACTGCTCCTTCAGGTTTTTGCACTGACAGCAGTATGCCCCCGTGATAAAGAGCATTGCCACACACAATCCACTGATCAGAAATGACTGATCGTATTGAGTTACTGAGGGTGTTAATTATGGGATGTAAAAGGTGAGTGGTGCAGGCTTTGGGAATAATCATAGAGACAAAGCTAATACCAGTGATCAGCTAAGTATTTGTAATTCCAGCTACTGTTTCCAATGAATTGACTCAACTCAGCCTTTATTTACAGAGCACCTCACAGACATGAATCCTGTCACCAAAGTGCCGTACAAGAGCAGAATCAAAACAGATCAAACCAACAATGACACGGTAAGATCATATATCAGCAACAGCTGACCCTCCGAGTTAAGGCCAGGTCATAAAAGTAGGTCTTCAGCCTCGTTTTAAAAACCGCTGATGATGAGGAGAGCCTAGGTGAAGTGTGTTCCATATAGGTCCCACTACCGAGAGCCGAGCTCTGGAAGCCAAAAGCAGCAGCTGGTTCTGGGAGCGGAACACCAGAGCAGGAACAACTCAGTCTATTTTTGCTTGCCCTGCAAGAATCTCGCTGCAGCATCGTGTTTCCGTACATCTTCTTTAAGGGTCCTCTCAGTAGCCCAGCCCAGATCGTCCTCCTGCTGAGTGTGTCTCTTGCTCCACCCTTGTTTTGTTCCCCATTATCTTCATCTAGCTATCAGTGCTGACTGGTCGTGTGATGGTCTCTGAGTTTAAAACCAGCTGATCGGTGTTTGAATAGCCAGGTCTGAGTTCTGTTCGTAGCGCTGTGGCTAAAAAAACAAGATGGAGATGTGTGATGTTTTGGCTTTCCGCATGCATACAGCTCAGAGCTGCAGGACCTACTGCAGCTCTTCCAGGAAGCGGCTCTGCTGAATGTGGACTGTGTGGACCCAGACCTGCAGACTGGACTGGGAGTCCTCTACAACCTGGTGTCAGACTATGACAAAGCTGTGGAGGCTTTCAGCGCCGCACTGTCCATCCGACCGCAGGTACCATGAACGCATCACAGAGAGGAGTTTGTGTGTTCTTAATTATCTGTGTGATGCATTCAGGGAACATTTGTAATCTGGATTTTCAGCAGGTTTAGTTTGTCTGAACCGAGTCTGCCTCATGAGACATTTAGGTTAATCTTGTGGCATGATGTCATGATGACATCACTGTCATACGTCCCTCCTCAGGATTACCTGCTGTGGAACCGTCTGGGGGCGACACTGGCTAACGGGAGCCGCTGTGAGGAGGCGGTGGAGGCGTACACGCGAGCGCTGGAGCTGCAGCCTGGATTCATACGGTCCAGATACAACCTGGGAATCAGCTGTATAAACCTGGGGGCACTCAGGTAACCACTCACCTGTCCAACTGGCTGTAACCAAGCCTTTTATACACGTGAATCTCACTGTGGACCTGGTTCTGCTTCTGCAGAGAGGCGGTCAGTAACTTCCTCATGGCTCTGAACCAGCAGAGGCAGAGTCAGCCCTGCAGCCACCACCAGATGTCTGACAACATCTGGGCCGCCCTGCGGATTGCCCTCTCTATGCTGGACCGACCCGAGTTGTTCCGGGCCATCAGCACACGGGACCTGGACCAACTGATGGAGGCATTCGAGGTGGATGACGTGTGAGCAGTGTGCATGGAGGGTTCCGAGGACCCAAAGACAAGAGGATGGTCCGAAGCAGAACCCTTTACCTGCTCATAGCCTAGCTTCAGAGCTGCTGCACCTTTGAAGTCCAGAACTGTTCCCAGATCAGGTCTAAAAGATGTCCGTCTGCACCTTCAGTTACAGCTCCACCCCATCAGACTATAGGTCTACTCCATCAGTTTGTAGCTCCGCCCCATCAGACTATAGGTCTACTCTATCCGTTTGTAGCTCTGCCCGATCAGATTATATATCTACTCTACTAAATAGGGTTTATGCCACAAAGCCCTGGTCTGACGCTTCCTGACGTTTAGCCAGCTGAATCACTTCAGTACCGTTTGTATTCTATATTTCTTATAATCTTTGCGGGACATGCCAAGGGTAACGGTCAACAGGATAATTCAGGCCACATTTAAGACTTTCAATAAAAATAAAGGTTTTAAATGGTATGTGTCAGCCTACATTTATAATGAAGGCGAGTTAACCAACTTGTGCTTTGGCATGCTAAACAATGATGCATGCTAGCTTTTCACTAGAAGAAGAAGAAATTATCTTTTATATAGCACCTCTCAAGATAAAAATCACAAGGCGCTTCACAAGAACAAAAAGTAAAATAAAAATTCAGTTCAGTTTATTTCTATAGCGCCAAATCACGACGAGTCGTCTCAAGGCACTTCACAAAGTAAACATTCCAATACAGTTCAGTTCATTAAGCCAATCAGTAAAAATGTTTCCTATATAAGGAACCCAGCACATTGCATTAAGACACTGACTGTGTGTTGGTACAATCCTCATACTAAGCAAGCATGTGGCGACAGTGGGAAGGAAAACTCCCTTTTAACAGGAAGAAACCTCCAGAGGATCCTGGCTCAGTATGAGCAGCCATCCGCTACGACTCACTGGGGGTTGAGAAGACAGAGCAGGCACACACACACACACACACACACACACACACACACACACCATATATATCAAGTAGTGTTTCTATGGCTACACTGTGATTTCTTAGTAGAAGTTCTATTTAGTAAGAGAAACTTTATTGTCTTTATCTGAGTGAATCTATAATTAATTCAATAGGTGAACTAATAGTAGCACATTCTATGTTAAAGAAAGTGAGATGTAATATCAGGAGAGGGAGAATGTTCAGTGGTTGGCAGCAGTGTGCCAGCCAATGGCCCCCTCCATGAGGCCACCACAGCTCAGCAGAACACTGGCGAGTGTAGCTTCTTCTGGGGAGAAAAACACTTAGAGAGAAAATAAAGTTAACAGCTGAAATAACAGGAAATAATGCAATTAGAGAGTGGTGGTAGAAGAGAGTAGCAGAGTGTGGAAAGTGGTCAGTATGTCCTCCAGCAGTCTAAGCCTATAGCAGCATAACTACAGAGATAATCAGGATAACCTAGCCTTTTAGATGGAGGCATGTGGGAGGCAGGGCCAGGGAGAAAAGTCTTTAACGACTAGTCCCCTCTGTACACTCCACCTCCCTCTGCTCCCCACTCGTCTAAACCTGGGATAACATCAGAATTTAACCATAAGCCCTATCAAATAGAAAAGTTTTGAGCCTAGTCTTAAAAGTAGACAAGGTGTCTGCCTCACGGACTAAAGCTGGGAGCTGGTTCCACAGTAGAGGAGCCTGATAGCTAAAAGATCTGCCTCCCATCCTACTTTTAGATATTCTAGGAACCACCAGTAAACCTGCAGTCTGAGAGCCAAGTGCTCTGTTAGGAACATATGGAACAATCAGATCACTGATGTATGATGGAGCTTGATTATTTAGAGCTTTATATGTGAGAAGGAGGATCTTAAAATCTATTCTGAATTTAACAGGCAGCCAATGTAGGGAAGCTAAAACAGGAGAGATGTGGTCTCTCTTTTTAATTCTCATCAGAACTCTAGCTGCAGCATTTTGGACCAGCTGAAGACTTTTGACTACATTCTGTGGACCTCCTGATAGTAATGAATTGCAGTAATCCAACCTTGAGGTAATGAATGCATGAACCAGTTTTTCAGCATCACTCCTGGAAAGGATGCTTCTAATCTTAGCAATATTCCGAAGGTGGAAAAAGGAAATCCTACAAACCTGTTTAACGTGGAATTTGAATGACATGCCCTGGTCAAAGATTACACCGAGGTTCTTTACTTTGTTCTCGGAGGCTAATTTAATACCGTTTAGATCAGGTGACTGACTAAGCAGTTTCCTTTTCTGAGGTTCTGGTCCAAAGATGATAACTTCAGTCTTGTCTGGATTTAACAGCAGAAAGTTTAGAGTCATCCAGATTTTTATGTCTTCAAGACAAGCCTGTAGTCTACCTAACTGATTAGGTTCATCAGGGTTTATGGATAAATATAACTGAGTATCATCAGCAAAACAGTGGAGTTTTATCCCATGTTGTCTAATGATTTTACCAATTGGAAGCATATATATAGTGAAAAGAATTGGTCCAAGTACTGAACCCTGTGGTACTCCACAAGTAACTCTAGAGTATGAAGATTTCTCATGTACATGAACAAACTGAAATCTGTCAGATAAATAAGATTTAAACCAGCCTAGCGCTGTTCCTTTGATCCCTACAACATGTTCAAGCCTTTCTAAGAGAATATTGTGATGGACTGTGTCAAAAGCAGCACTGAGGTCCAACAAGACCAGAACAGACACAAGATTTTTATCTGAGGCCGTGAGAATATCATTTGTAACTT